>JAQQSW010009841.1:0-13133 GCA_028646575.1 Pseudocheirus occidentalis
ATCCAGGCCACTCAATGCAAGAGCCCTTGGCCCTGATGGATCGCGTCAGCCCCCCTGCTATCTGAAGGCCAAGGGCTCTGAAGCAGCCAGGTGGAGGCTGCTGTGGCTCTCAGACGTTCCTGCTGCTACAGCCGCCTCCCACTGCTTCCTTGCCCTGGGAGCAGTTTGGCCGGACCCGCTCTTCTCCTCCCCAGTTAGCAAAATCCACTGACCTTTCTCTTAGCCTTTTTTTCTTCTGGCCTGATAAATGTGGTAACTGTGCCTCTAGTGCAGCCGATCTGCTCTCCTATAGCTGCGGTTCCCCGCCCGATGCCCCAGGGCTTGGCCCGGCTGGGGTTTCGGCTTCGGGTCCCAGACTGCTGCGCTGCCTGTAGCAACAGGTGTTCTTTCTGTCTTTTGGAGAGTTTTGGAGCTTGAAAATCTGTTTAGCGTCCCATTTTATGAGTTTTTTAGCATGTTTGTGTGGGAGGTGCGGTGCTTTGCTGCTTCTATGCCGCCATCTTAGCTCTGCCCCCCCCCCCAACTTGGAGGGTTCCAACCTTAAACTTCTTAATCAATGAACCTCACTGATATTCTCACCCATCAGAATGTGAACTCCATGAGAAAGTTGTTTTCCTTTTATTGTCCTGTGATTAGTAGTCCTTGGCTCCCAATTAATACTTAATGAATGCCTATTGACTAACTCTGCCTGGTTTCATTCCCTAATGATTAGCACATACTCTGTCTTTCTTTATTACTCTCCCCATCTCTATGGTACTGAACCACTCCCAAAGAACAAACTTCTCTTCTCAGTCCCAGATGTCTGCCCCCTCATTCCTGGTTCCTCAACCCTAATCCCCCGGTGTCTCACTCCAAATCTGCCTGCCCTTTCAAATGTAGCCAATGGGGTTCCTGATCCATAATTAACACACTGCTACTTCTTTTTTTCCTCCCATCTTCTGGCCTTGATTGAAATCTAACTTTCTGCAGATGATGCTGCATCCCGGACCATTCTTTCCAGTCTTTGCTACACATTTTCTCATGCAACTCCCGCAATTCACTAATTGCATTAGGGGCATTGGAATAGTCTATCTTCAGCTAACTTCCTTAAATAGCCATTTACATTTGGTGCCTCCAATTCCTTTCCTCTCATTATCTTCTAAATCTTCTGCAAATTTGGCTTCTGACCTCATCATTCAACTGAAGCTCCCTTTGAATTTACCAGTGCTATATTACTTGTCCAACCTAATGGTTTCTTTTCAATTTTCATTCTTCTTGATCTCTTTGACACTGATGACAATCTTTTCAGTCTAAATAGTCTCTCCTCTCAGGATTTTTGTGACTGCTTCCTCTGACTACTTTCTTAGTCTCTTTGTTAAATCTTCCTTCACATCACACTAATTAACTGGGGGTCTCCCCATCCCAAAGATTTGTCTTAGACTCCCCTCTCTTTTCTCTCCATACTCTTTCATTTAGTGATCTCATCAGCTCCTTTGGGCTCAATTATTATCTCCACAAAGATCATCCCCAAATCTCTGTATCTAGCTCTAGTCTCTTTCCTGACCTCTAGGCCCACATCAGCAGCAGCCTGTTACACATTTTGAGCTGAAAATCCCATTGGCATGTCTAACTCAACTTTCCCAAAGTACAACTTTCCTTAGCCTCAAACCCACCTCTCTTTTGAATTTCCCTCTTATGGCTCTGAAATACTACCAGCCTTTTAGTCACCCAGGTTCTTAATCTCAGTATTATCCTCAACTCTTCACTCTTACACAAATACACAGTTGTCAAATGTCCATTTCTTTTTTCCTACCCCCTAGCAGCTACATCCCTTTCTCTCCATTTACATAGTCATATCACCCCACTACTGGCACAAGTTTCTAATAAGATTCCCTGGGTCACATCTCTCCCTACTTGAATCCATAGTGATCCCTGCTATCCAAGTGATTTTCCTAAAGTTTATGTATGACCACATCATCTCCTATTCAAAAAACTCCAGTGGCCCCTATTACTTCTAGATATATAAAAATATGTATTTTATATATAAAAAATATAAACTGAGGTTTCACATTTAAAACTCTTCCCAACTGGACCTGTACCAGCTTTGTAGCATTCTTACACAATTCTCTCCTTTATATAATGCTATACTTGGACCATACTGGTTTATTTGCTATTTTACACACACACACACACACACACACACACACACACACACACTGCTCCATCTTGCTTCTCTTATTCCTTTTCACTGGCTGTCCCCATCTTCCCACTCCACACCCCATGCCTGTAATGTTCTCCCTTCTAATCTCTGCCTCTTAGAATCCCTAGTTTCCTACAGGGTTGAGCTCTAGATGACTTTATGCAGCTCTGCCTCACTTAAATCCAATTCACAGGCAATTCAAATATCACCCTCTTGATGTCATTGATCCTCTTTGAGAATAAAGCATGAGCAACAACCCGAGTAGTAAAGCATTACTTACTACAGGAGACCTTTCCAGGCTCCTCAACTGCTAGCACCTTCCTGTCCCTCTGAACCTGTTTCATATGCACTGATCCAGGAACATGCCATCTTTCTGAACAGAATGTAAACTCCTTGAGGTCAGAGATCACCTTGTATCTCTTTGTATCCCCAACATTTAGCACTGTGCCTACCACATGGGGAATCAATGCTTAATAAATTCTTATTGATACTGAGTATTTCCTTGGAATCCCAATGGACACTCCACTCTTGAGTCTGCAAGTTAAGGTGAATGGATTCAGGATGAGTCTGAACATGTGGGAACTCCAAAAGAAGAAAAAACAGGGGAGGGACAGCAACAGTGACTCTACAGGAAATATCCCAAGTGTCCTAAGTCCTCCAATACATCGCCTGATTTCCCCTGTGCACAGAACTGGTCATATCACTCTGCTCAAAACTTTCCAAAGGTTTTTTTGTCAAAACGTTTGCCTGACATTCAAATCTTCTCACAATCAGAGACCATCCTTTACCACTCTGGCTGTGTCTAAAATGACTCTCCTATAATACTCAACGTTCCAACCAAATTATACTACTTGCTATGCTTTTTTTGTACAATATACATGCTATCCCACCTCTATGCCTTTGTTTAGAATCTTTCCTATGAATGGTATTGATCCCTTGAATTCTTACCCATCTTTTGTTTATTTGTTTGTTTGCTTTTTTGGAGAGGGAAAGGCAAGGCAATTGGGTTGAAGTCACTTGCCGAAGGTCACAGGGCTAGGAAGTGTTATGTGCTAATTCTGAGGCTGAATTTGAACTCAGGTCCTCCTGACTCCAGGGCCAGTGCTCTATTCACTGCACCACCTAGCCACCCTCAATTCTTATCCATCTTTTAAAACTCAATTCAAATTCCTCCCTTATCTAGGGAGCAACCCATGATCCTCACCTCCTATAAAGGAAGATCTCCTCTATATTCCACATCCCTCAACTGCCCCATAAACCTCCTATAGTCACTTTTCTTCTACCTCTGTTATACCTATATATTAGTTTGTACTACAGTTATTTGTGTGCAAGTGGCATAGCTCCCTACTAGCTTGTAAGATGCAAGATGTTGTAGACCGTGTCTTATCTAAGGTCTGAATAGTGCATAGCACAGCGGTTTGCACGTGGAAGGAATCTGGGAAATGTTTTTTGAGAAGACTGAACGAAATAAACTCATTCCAAAGTTCCAGGTGGATTGGTAATAGATCAAGGGTAAGACTGGGGAAATTGACCTCTCCAGATGGAGAGAAGCTGGGTCAGTGCTGACTGAAAACCCTATGAGCCGCCTTTAATGATAGAAAAGGTTGATACAGCAGGAGTCTATGAACTTACTTTTCCTGTTGCAGGGACTAGTAGCCACAGGTAGATTCAATTGTGATATGCCACCCCACTTCCACCAGTCTTGGCCTCTGCTCTTCTACAAACTAGAAACCACTGACTTTACCTACCCTCCCACTGCCCATCATCCCATCTCTCACAATCGCATGTACACCTCTGTCCTCACCCTAACTCCCTTAGAAGTTCAGCCCCTGAGCAGTGGAAGGAATGGTGGCCCACATGCAAGACTGTGAGGAGTGTGAGTACAATGTGCTCCTGCCAGCCCTAGTTAGAATTTAGGACACATTACCCCCATAGACATACTACTATAATGGATACCTAGAGATTGTGCTATTATTAAAACAACAATTTAGCTATTTGGTTGTTGTTCAGTCATTTTTACTTGTGTCTGACTCTTCATGACCCCATTTGGGGGTTTCTTGGCCAAGACCCTAGAATGGCTTGCTATTTCCTTCTATAGATTATTTTACAGATGAGGAACTAAGGCAAGCAGGATTAAGTACTTTGCCCAGGGTCACACAGCTAGTGTCTGCAGCCACACTTGAACTCAGGTCCTCCTAACTCCAGACTTAGTGCTCTATCCATTGTGCCACCCACCCAAAATAATTATAATTTAGCTATATTCTGGATTAAATAGGCCTTTTGGAGATATTTTGGTGGACTGATTTGGGAGATTAACCATCCCTTTATTACATTATTTCTATGGGAGAAATGCATTCCAAGTTCCAAGCAACTTAAAAATAAACTTTTAGAAAGCTCCAGGTCTGTAAGTTTAGGCCTGAAACTCTATAGTTATTTCTAGTAGTCAGGGTTCCCAGATCATATGACTTCTCTTGGCATTACTGCTCACACATGCAGGTATGAGTATTAACAGAAGATGATTTGTAAAATACTTTAAGCTTTTTAGTCAGTTACCCGAACAGAACTTCCAGACACTTTGTGATTCTGGCTATACCAAGGATCATTTTTTACATGGACACAGTAAGAAATAAGCAGAAATGTTAGCATTCTTTATGTCTTACCCCAAAACAAGAATGTCAATACTTTAAGAACTTCTTTAACCAATTTATGACTAGTGAAATCTACAAGAAAACAAGCCAGTTAATCAGTTAAATGTCTTTGAGTTCTTTTGGTTTTCCGCTGCCTGTCTCCAAAATCTTCTGTACTAGGGCTTGCCAAACCAGACATCTGGACAAAGAGCTTTCTCTACATCTTCCAAATCACAGCCCTTCTTTCATTCAGAATTCGCTCAAAGTTCTATACTTTCTCCAGCTAACCCTTCCCAATTGAAGGGGTTAGGAAGAAGATACTAAGCACTACTCTTCAGCTTCTACCCTTTATCTATTGTCCCTCCCCTCCTTCCCCCTCCAATCTGGACCTGGAATTTCATCTGTGTGAGGATGATTGAAAGATGTAGGGACTATAAGATCCCACTGTGATTACAATTCATTGAGAATAAAAGCATTTGATTCCATAGAGCAAAATATTTCCTCAAAGGCTCTATTCCCACATAAGGAAAGTATGCATATGTATGTATACACGTACTATGTAAACATTAAAATTCTGCAGGATTCCTTGAATGATGTAACACCAGATGTAGCTTTGACAACCCTCTGGTCATTAATATAAAGCAAGGCATAAAACATGGAGATGAATGCTTGCCAAAGTTATTTACCACTGTCGGTGACGATACTTGGTGCACAATCAAACTTAAAATGGCGTTTTCTGTACATGGTGATTCTGTTTTTTTAATGCATGGTATTGTGCTGGTTATATCAAATTCCAGTACAGTGCAGAGCCTTCTGAATGATATCTGTATACTTAAAGAGTTTGACCTAACCATTCACATGAGAAAAAGCAAGTAAGCTTTTTGTTCAGATTACTATAGTTAGATGGACAACCTAAAGATCTGTCCATCAGTCTATACTTTCTGTAACTTAGACAGTCACTGGGGAAGGATAAGTTAAACTTAGAATTAAGTAGGACGGGAAGAGTGGGCTGATTGCCTTTGGGATAGTGCAAAGCATTAATGATGATCCTAAAAGTCTTCCTAAAACAGAAACTCATCCTTTTTTTTATATTCTACCTATGATTTATATGGTCATAAATCATAGAATGCTATAGTGGCAAAAGAATTACAAATTTGAATCTCAGGTAGTAATGGAGAGGGGCTTACGTATTGATTGCAACATCTTATACATCTTCATACTCATGAGGATATGAAAGAGCTATGAAGAAATTATGGTAGCATCAAAGAAATGATCCTCAAAAAGAAGATGGACTTGTCAGTTGGTGAGAGCAGAGTATAACCAATGGGATACCTGTGAGGAGCCACATGGTGTATTGGGTGAACTCCCAATGTGGGAAACAATGAAGAGAAGATGGACAGGTCGGGATGGATGTAAGCTGTATCTTTAGAGGAAACATCCAGATGGAAGGAATCCCAGCTGCCTTTCCATGCTTGAGTTGTCTAAGACATTGAGCAATTAAATACCTTGCCTAGAAATTCACAGCTAGAAAATTTAAGAGGAAGGATTTGAACTGTGGTCTTCCTGACTCTGAAGCTGGTTCTCTCTTCACTTCCTATGCTTCCTTCCTCACATGATTTAAAAAAATAACACCTTTCCAATTGCTTTTTTAAATATTCCTTAAAGAACATGGATGATGAATAACTTTGAGTTACGATCATTGGTTCTTTTATTTATTTAATAAGTAAACCTATGAAGAAAATGCAAAGTCTAATGTGCAAATTAACTAAGCAAACAATAATTATGTAACACTTATATGAGCTTTTTATATTTTTCTATGAAATTAAAGTCCACAGAGTGAGACTTGGCAAAAGTTCCAAATCTTTGTCATTTGGCTTGTTTGCAAGTTCATCAATGTGAGATTTAAATGACCAGGGGGAGGAGGTAGGGAAGGAAAGAATCTTCTAACACTTAACTGCTTGCAGCTGCTATCTTAGCATTCGGCCAATAAAGATTTATAAACAGGACATTCTTTGTCTCATGCTGAGGTACTGTAGTATGCTGAAGAGACTGAAAAGTCAGTCTATCCCACTTTGTCTGGAACAGGCAGAAAAGGAGTTAAACTTTAAGAGAAACAAAGTATGAGAAAGTATCAGTGTGAGAATGTATCAGCATCTGGAAGAAAGGGATACGGTTTTCACTTTTAAGGTCAATTGGCTGTGATCATCACAGTCCAATAAGAGTACTCTGAGTCTTCTCATCCATATGCTCCTCCCAAGGCACAGGAAAGCACAGGTCAGTCAATCTGGTATTTTTTTCCATTGTAGAAAATGTCAGCCAAAACAGGACTTGGACTACTAAGGCTCTCCTCCAGGAGATTGGTGTTCCCTTTAACTTTAGATTGGGAAGAAAATGACTCTTCTTCATGAGTAATAAACTCTGAAGGCATCGCACACGTGTAAAGTAGGCAGTGGGGTACAGTGGGCAGCACATAAGACCTGAGGCTTAATTCTGCCACACTTTTTGAGCATGGACAGGTCAATTAGTTTCTTTTCATCTTCCAGAAAATGGGGTAAAGACTAGCACCTTCTACGTCACAAAGCTATTGTAAGAAAAGTTCTTTACAACCTTTAAAGTACCACATAGACATGAGTTATTATTTGTTTACTCTTATAACCAAGAGAAACTTACAACAAAATTATTCTGACCAAAAAAAATGCCAGATTTAACAATCATGATCAATCTTCTTGTGTCACGTGACCAGTCATATAAATGACTAAACTTGAGTGATTTTTCTATAAATTGTGGTGTCCCTCAAAGTCCTCCCTTCCTACAAGTACTTTCTCATGTCCTTTCCATCCAGTGTTCTCTCTATATCCCTACTAGGGGTTTTTGAGCAGCTATTTCCTGATGCCAGCTTGTCAATTGTCCTGGGTACTACAGAGTTCAAGGCAGCAAAATTATAGACTATATAACTATATATTACCTGTGAAAAAATTAAGTAAGAAGGGAGAGTGGGTGGATTGCCTTTGGTATATTGCAAAGCATTAAAAATGGTCTTAAAAGCCTTCTTAAAACAGAAACCCATATTTTTAATATTTACCTGCAATTTATATGATAGTGAATCACTATAATCACTATGCTGGAATGGAGAGAAGAAAGGCCAGGTCAGAGATGGCCTATTAGGAATGGAAACTGGGTGCTCAATATCCGGAAGCCATAAGAAAGAAATCCTTCGTGACTTGGTTCAAGACTCCCAATGAAGTTCTCATAAGAGTTCAACCATGAACTAGTAGTATTCTGAGGATGTTGGTTTGTCATCAAGATTTCCTTAACACTTGTTCTCTTAAAATGGGATCAGCAGAGTATAAATTGAATTCCTCTTCCTGTTACCCAAGGGATCCCAGCTGGTATTGGAATAAATTTGATGATAAAGTTCACTTGTCCTAAAATCAGAGAAATAAAGTGGGTACAATATCTATACCAGAAAAGCAGATTATTGCAATGCTGATAGACACCCAACCAGATCAAATCTCTATTCAAAGGAGGTGAAGAAAAGAAGAGAGGAAGAAATTTTCTGGACCAAAGAAAGTTATCCCATTAAACATCTAGAAGATAGCTAACCTCTCTCAAGTTAGTGCACCTGTAAGAGGTTTAAATGAAAACCCTACTTTTCATTGCTGCTGTTCCAAATTAGGTTTTCTATTTGTCTCTTACACATGCTTTTGAACTAACATGATTCTTGAATGAGTCAAGCTCTCAAAAACACCATTTTCTGTTTAAAAAAATTAATCAGGCCCCTGAGAAAGACACAAATATTGAATCTTTGGATGACTTTTTTAAAAGGTAATATAGACATGTCTTGCTGACATGTTTCCTTCAGTGTGAAAGTAGGGTTGTTATTCTACATCTTAGCTCATGTAATCTCTAAGCAGACTGAAATAAAGACTGCCCATTCATCCAGAGGATTCAATTAGCGTGATGGAGCAGATTTCTTGTAAGGGTGGTGGTGGTATGAAAGGACTGAGATTAGGCCAGAGAAATCCAAATCATGGGATATTCTACCAGTCCTAAGCCTTACTTCTATGCTATACAAATCTGGTCCGAGTCGTCTTCTGTTTTGGTACGAAATATATATGTTTGTGAGAGTGTTTGAATGTGATTGTGTATACACATATATTAACATGTAAAAAAGGGAAATTTAGTAAATGTTTATTTGATCTATTACAAATATGCTAATCAAATTGTTCAAATGGTGCATTGGGATCTTAGTTTTATTTTTGAATGAATCATATCCTTAGTTTCCATGATGGATCATGAGAAAGTCATGGTGGGGGTTGTTTACACCCTAACGTATTATAACTCACAATCATCAATCAAAAAAGAAGTTTGTAGTTGCTTTCCAGATCAGTCACTACCTCCATTCCAGAGTGGGTTATCTGTGGGCAATGAGCTAGCCCATAGCATCTTTGTCTATATACTGAATATACAGTATGTCCACTCTCATGTCCTCTCTTCATGTTGTTTGGCACCAAAGAGGGAATATCTTAGAATACATCAGAGCAGACCACCCTAAGAGGGTAGAACAAGTATCCTCCCTTTCTAATCCTCCCAAGAATGGAAATAGGACACCCTGGCTGGAAAGGGAGTATCAGTTACCTTCTCTGCACAACCCAAAAGTGTCAGCGGAGGGCTGCTCCTAGGTAAGCTGTCTTTTAGCTTGGACTCCAGCCTGATCCTTTTCTTACTTTAGGAAGGGGTGCAATAAGTACTCTCTTGTTTCCAAAGGGGAAAAGAGAACTCCTTAGAGTCTATCTGGAAAACTCTTGCATTTTTCTGTAACTTCAGTTCTCCAGCTATAAAACAAGGAGAAAAAAAGTGACAAATCATACAAGCCTAGAATCATAGACTGTTAGAAGTGGAGAGGTCTTAGGGAACATCTAACCCAACTTCCCCCATCCGCCTTTTACAGAGGAAGTAACTGAGTGAGATCCAGGAGATTAAGTGATTTCATACGGTATGAAGTTGCCCTGAGAATGCCTGGCAGAACCCTGTTCTCTTGATTCCACAGCAATCCATATTTTGTACATATTTGCAAAGCTGTATTTAAGATTTTCTTTTTTGCAATATAAGTTCTGGAAAAAAAAGATTTAATTAGGTCAGCTTGCTGCTGAATTTGAGGCTGTGCTAGATTAGGTGCTAAATAAAGCCTTGAACATAATAAAGTAGAATAGTTTTATCAAGCATTTCAGTAGATCAAATAAGATGGTCTGCATTTTTGTATGACTTCTGTACCTTAAGATATTCATGATTTTGTTGGGTGTGAATACTCTCTTTACTGATGCAGGTTACAACCTCTTCACATCTCCCTGGTAGAAAATCTTCATGGTTGCTAGTGGTCAACCTTCTGATGAGCCTCAGACCTTAGTGAGGTTGATCCTCAGACAATAGACCAACAGGCTATCATTTTCAATTCTAATTTGAAGCCCCTCTAACTTGGCAGGACTTCTTAAAGATGGTGGTCCACTGGCTTTCAAAATCCCAAGGTCTTAGGTTTAGGCATCAGAACAAGACTTTACTAGACAATCTGCATAGATACTTTACCTTCATTGAAAATTTACCTTAAATTACCTTAATTTTACCTTAACAATTTATATTAAATAGCCATGATAAAATGAGATTCTGTTTCGTGTCCCCAAAATGCTACAACTAGAGTCCTTGCTTTGCTTTACCAATTAAAGAATAAAAAGAGGGAGTGATTGCTCCATTAAGTCCTGGTCTTCTCTTTTTTCTTCTCCATCAGTATTTCTTTTTTCTACCCTGTTTACACCAGTCCAGAACACACAGTCTAGGTACTCAACTCAACTCCCTCATAAGCAATTTGGTGGCATTAGATAGATGGATAGAAGGCAAGATAGATAGATAAACAGACATAGATACAGAGATAGATTCAGAGACACATTGCTAGATAGATGTACTTATATTTTTTCCACGTAAATTATATTTATATTTTGATGCTGCTTAACAGTCTTGGCAGAGGCTTATAGTCATAAAAATTTCCTTCCAGGTGTTTCCTGTTGTGACTCTCCTTCAAGCCCTAGACCAGTGATTCTTTAATACAGTTCCTCATGTGGTGGTGACCCCCAACCATAAAATTATTTTCATTGCTCCTTCATAACTGTAATTTTGCTACTGTTATGAATCGTAATGTAAATATCTGATGTGCAGGATGTATTTTCATTGTTACAAATCGAGAGCACAATTACAGGTTGAGAACCGCTGCTGTAGACACTCCTCTAGGTCATGAACCTTGAGCTTATGGCTTTTCTAGAAAACCCACCCTACTTATAACACACACACACACACACACACGTACACACACACACACACCACATATAGGTCAAACTGTTGTAATTTTCTTCCTTTTGGTATTGAAGAAACAAGTTCCCTTTTCCGTCTGATCCCAAGGGTGACTCCCTTTTTAAGCTTCTCATTAAAACTACAGCCTATCCAATCACTGCCACCACCAGCCATGACTTCCTTTATGTTGCAATTAAGATACCACCTTGCACAGGAAGTCTTTCCCAATACCTCATTTCTAGTACTTTCTCTCTCTTAGTTTTTGTCCTGTTTATCCTGTCTATAGCTTGCCCGTGCGTATTTGTTTGCTTATCGTCCTCTCCATTGGATTGTGAATTCCTTGAGGACAAGAGCTGCCTTTTGCCTCTTTTTATATCTCCAGTGTTTAGCACAGGGCCTGGCATATTGTTATTTTCAGTCATTTTTCAGTAGCATCCAACTATTCGTGATCCCATTCGGGGTTTTCTTCGCCAAGATACTAGTTCGGTTTGTCATTTTCTTCTCCAGCTTATCTTATTGATGAGCAAGCTGAGGCAGAGTTGTTAAGTGACTTGCCCAGAATCACACAGCTAGCAAGTGGCTGAGGCTGAATTTGAACTCAGGAGGATGTCTTCTTGACTCCAGGCCTGGGACTCTATACACTGTGCCACCTAGTTGCCCTGGCACATAGTGGGCATTTAATGAATGTTTATTGACTGACTGATTGAGCTTCTTCCTTCCTCACTAGGAATAATATTATCCATTTCTTTTCTCCAGGCTCTGTTCTTAAAATTCCCAGGCTATTACTTATATTTACTGTACTCTGAATTAGGACATTTTATTTTTCTTTTCTTTTTTTTTTTTTTTTTGCTTTTGGGAGGGGTGACTTGCCCAAGGTCACATGGCTAGTAAGTATTAAGTGTCTGAGGCAAGATTTAAATTCAAGTCTTCCCAACACCAGGGCCAGTGCTGTATTCACTGTACCACCTGGCCACCCCAACATTCTATTTTTTAAAATCATTTTCTTCTTCTTCTGTCACCCATAAGTTTCCCAAAAGCCCCCTTAGTTATTCAAAACTACCCTTCCAAATATAATCTATCCATCTGGTCCACCTGAACATCTTCCCCAAACCTAAGCTATCATTTCTTCCTTTACAATATTGTCATTTATACAAAAATATATATGATCCATATTTACATGTTAACAAAGAAACTTCTGAGCCTTAATTTAGAGCATGCTAAGCAGCTGACAATCACTTTGTAGAGTGGGGAATTTTGTCTAACCAGTCATAGTCCCTTGTTTTACACTTGATTTCCAAAAACAGTTACCTTTTATAATATCAGGCATGCTGCTCTGAATGATGGAATTGGTCATCCAAAATCCAATCCTTTCTCTTCCCTCCTCCCTTCTGGAAAGATGAAGAGCTTAGTCCTTCTCAGGCCTTACCTATCTCCCCCTTGGGAGTTGGTTCAGAGGGTAATCTTTTCTTTGATTAGAACCATTTGCTACTTGCTCCCATCCTCTCTGGAGATTTAATCAGTCACTCCATTTTTTCAATAATTAATTCACTTTTAGTCGAGTGGAAATAACATGACCCTTGCAACAGTGTGGTCTAACTAAAAGTTATTAATTCAATAATAATATTTCAAAGCCCTCAGGAAAATGTCTAACATTCAAAAAATGGTTTGGTTCTTCTCTGTCATATATATGAAGCAAAATCAAGATACAAAAAAGACTTAGATAAGAGAAAGGAGGAGACTGTATAACAGCACCTATTATTAGATAGACTTAGGGGAAGTTGGGGAAAGAGTAGTCCTTTTGGAAATTCCCTCAGTTCTTGAAGAGACATTATAACTAGAAACATTTTAGTTTTTGTACTAAGATGACTGTAGGCATCCAAGAGTTTACATCAATATCTCCCTCCTCAGTATCAGTAGTACTTTGTTCTCTCTCTCTCTCTCTCTCTCTCTCTCTCTCTCTCTCTCTCTCTCTCTCTCTCTCTCTCTCT
>JAQQSW010009842.1:0-13133 GCA_028646575.1 Pseudocheirus occidentalis
GTAGAGAACAAAACAAGGGGGGGGTACAGGATAGGAAGGAGGGACATACAATTAGCCTCTCACAATTTGCCCACCATGGAGATATCCTGTGTAATTACACAGGTACAGCCTGTATTGAATTCCTGCTCTGCCCAGTGGGAGTGGGTGACAGGGGAGGAATTGCAAGAATCTAGTATTTAAAGCTATACAATCAAATGCAACTGGGAAATAATACATACAGGGGCGGGGGTAGGGAGACCCTCCCTGCCCTACTAGAAAGCTAGAGTGGTGTTGGAGGAGGGCATAAAAGGGAACAGATTGTGGGAGGGGCCTTACAGTGGGATCAATATTATGGGCTGGGGGGTAGGGACAAAAAGGGGAGAAAATCTGTAACTCAAAACCTTGTGAAAATGAATGATGTAACTAAGAAAATAAATTTAAAAAAATTTTTTAAAATAGATTAACTCAAAAGGGAAAAGAGCCCCAAAAAGCCAATGGGGAAAAGAATGCCTTGAAAAGTCAAATTTGCCAGATGGAAAAAATAATCTCAAAAGCATACTTAAGAGAATAATTCCTTCAGAACTAAAGTGGAGCAAATGGAAACAAATGAATTTATAAGAAATCAAGATATTAGACCAAAACAAATGAAAAAAATAGAAGACAATATTTAATATCTCATTGAAAAAGCCACTGACCTGGAAAATAGATCCAAGAGAGACAATTTAAAAAATTATTGGACTATCTGAAAGCCATGACCATAAATACAAGAACCTAGAAATCATCCTTCAAGAAAATCTCAAGGAAAATTGCTCTGATATTTTAGAACAAGAGGGCAAAATAGAACTTGAAAGAATTCACTAATCGCCTCTTGAAAAAGATCCCAATAAGAAAACTCCTAGGAGTGTTGAAGCCAGGTTCTGGTGGTCCCAGATCAAGGAGCAAATATTATAAGCTGCCAAGAAGAAATAATATGAATATTGTGGAAACACAATCAGAATAACCCAGGATCTAGCAGCTTCTACATTAAGGGATCAGAGGACCTGGAATATGATATCTCAGAAATCAAGGGAGCAAGGATTAAAACCAAGAATCACCTATCCAGCAAAACTGGGTATAATGTTTCAGGGGAAAATATGGTCATTCGAAGAGGTGGAGGACTTTCAAGCATTCCTGATGAAAAAACCAGAACTGAATAGAAAATTTGACACTTAAACTGAAGAAGCATGAGAAGGTAAATATGGAAAAGAAATAATAAGGAATTTTTCAAAGTTGAACTACTTTCATGCCAACACAGAAAAATTATAATTGTAAGTTACAAAACTTTTCTCAGTATAAGGATAGGTGAAGAGAAAAAAATATGTATATATACACATAGATACATAGATACATACATACATATATATGTATGTATGTATATACATACACATTCAGATATGGCTATATAGGAGGGTATATATGCATATGAATACATTTGTGAGTGTATGTATATATGGGTACAGGTATACATAGACAGAGGGCACAGGATTAATTGAATCAGAAGTGATGATATTTTAAAAGGTGAAATTGAGAGGTGGGAGAGGAATAGAATGAGAGGAGACAGGGAGAGACAGAATGAGGTTAAGCATCTCATAGAGAAGAGGCAAGTGAAAACTGTTAGAATGGAGGGGAAGAACAGGAAGACAAAAGGGAATGGGTCATTGTTACTCTCATTGAATTTGGCTTAGGGAGGGAATGACATACACTCTAAATTGGGTATCTTACCCTACAGGAGAGTAGGGTGGAAGGAGACAATAGGGGGAAAGATGGAGGGGAGGGCTGTTTGGGGCAGAGGTTTGTTAGAAGCACAAACTTCTGTAAAGGTACAGGGAAAAGTAGAGAATAGAAGAGGTGGAGGCTGGGATATGAAGGAGGGAAATATAGTCAGTCTTTCATAATATTTCCATTGTGGAAATGTTCTGTATAACTACACATATAGATCCTGTAATGATTTGCTTGCCTTTCCTGTGAGGGTGGGTGACAAGGGATTAAGGTAAAGAATCTAGAATTTAAAGTTCTAAAATCAAAGCGTAAATATATATATATACATATATATCTGTATGTATACATAAACATACATATTTGTATATATATTTTTTATTATTATTATTATTATATACATACAACTGGGAAATAAGATATACAGGCATTGGGACAGGGAGATTCATTTTGCCCTACCAGAAAGGTAGAGGGGTGATGGGAGAGGATATAGGAGAGAGCAGACTGGGGAACGTGGTATATAGTGGGATCGCTGTTTTGGGGTGGCAGGCAGGGGAATGATGGGGAGAAAACTTGTAACTGAAAATCTCATGGAAATGAATGATGTAAACTAAAAATAAAAGTTAATTTAAAAATGAGTTGCATGTATGGTGAGTTATAAAAGATACAAGTATGGTCACAAGAGGAGATGGGTTAGAAATATAGCACAGCTTTAATCTCTTCTTGTTAAATATCCAAATTTCCTTCAATAGACCAAAATATCAAATCTATTCAAGGCCCTTCACCATCCTCGTTGTCATATTTATTTAGAGGATTTATAGATCCCCTCCATTTTAACCGTGCTTGCTCTACTTAAACTCATGCTCAGAATTGAAGATAATATTCCAAATATGTTTTCTCAGGTCAAATCAATATATTGACTATCAATCTATAATTCCTTCAAGCTATACCTGTCTTCATACCTAATATCATATCAGCTTTTTGACAGACACACCACGTGGGTTACTTCTATTTGGTTTAGAGTCCAAAGGAAACCTATGACTTCTGCTTACAGACAACTTACTTTCTAACCATACCGTTCCCCATCCTAGAATTAGGAAGATAATTTTTGAACCCAAGTATAAGATTTCACATTTGTATCTATTAAGCTGTATCTTGTCAGAACCAACCCAATGTATTAACCTATTCAAATATTCATTTTGAACGTCACTGTCATCTAGTGCTTCTATAATACTTCCTAATTTGAAGTTATTTATAATTTGAAATGTTATAAGGCCTAGAAAAACACTTCCATCTATTTAGTATATTTTATGTTATACTTGTGTATTGGCATGCATAAGAATTTCATAACATTTGCCAATGTAAATGGGCTATGATCTGTATCAATGGATTCATACATTAATGAGACCAGAGACCTTTATAAGTACTGAGTGTAGCATATGTGTGTCTTGCTCCTTTATTAGGTTGTAAGTTCTGGTCAGTCAGAGACATGTTTTATGTAAAGTTTTTTTTTCTATCAACACCTAACATAGTGCTCTGTAGACAGAAGGTCTCTAAGAAATGATGAGTAATATTTTGTTTTTCCTTTTGGTCTTTGTAGGATGTCAGTTATGGCTAGTGTTGTGATATAAACAATGACATATAAATAGTTCATATATTTTATTTTATCTCTGGTAAATAATTTTGGAGAATGGTTTGATTTTCATCCATATTTTTGGCCCCTTGCCCCTGTTGTACATAACATAATGCTGAGCATTCAGCAGAGCTCCATTAAATTTTGTGAAACTGATTTGAAGGGAATGGAGGTCAATCTTATTACTCTGTAGCAGCATCTCCATTTTAGCATTCAAGAATTTGAAATGCTAATTTCATTCCCCCTTCCCTTTCAAATCCCATTCCTTCTTCTTGGTTAACAGAGGAAACCAGGGCTTGAGTATTAATGGATTTATTAACTACAGTAAAAAAACACATATCAAATATAATTTGATAAACTTCAGAGAATGGAGAGCATGCTTACTACTGTTTAGCAACCCATCTATTCATTCATTCAACACACATTATCAATGCATGAGTGTGATAGCCATAAATGCCTTGAGCTAAACTGTCTTACAAGCCATTCCATAGTTTAATTTCCCAGAGAATACTGAGAATATGAAAGGGAATTTAAAAGATAATGCAAAAATGCCTTCAACATTTGAATTAAGAAAAGGACAAAAATCCTGAAGTTGCATTATTACCAATCAAATGACGAAATGTTTATCATCTTGTGTCATATCTGAATGAGGCAAAGAGAATTCTGAGGAACTTCGTTTTTTGGTCTCTTTATATGTGACTCATTAACACACATATAGACACACACACAAACTGATAGTAATTATGTTCTGTTTGTAGTTCTGAATTAGTGAATTAGTAAAGGCAAAGTATTATTATTCTCTTGGTCCTGAAGTTTATATGTGTTCTTAGAGATGAATATAGACATAATTCTGAAAGGAATCTGTGCCCCATTAGCAATTAAATCAACTTTACAAATCCCATTATTCACTGCTCCAAAGAGAATTATATGAGTCATTCGTCCATTTAGTTGCAACTTTCTTTTGTCCTCTGATTTCATTTTTAACATGAATATCAATTCTAAGATGTCTCTTTCCAGTTTTATACCAATCAACCAATCAACAGGCATTCCTTGAGTGCATACTATGTGTAAGGTATTATACTAGGTGCTATAGACAGAGTTTTAAAAAAACGTGATTTTTCATGCCCTAAGAAGTTACTATTCTGTCACCGGATTCAACAAATATATAAGCAATCACGGATACAATAAATGCAAGGTAAATTGAGGAGAAGGGAGACTAATAGTTGTAGGAATTAGGAAAGGCTTTATGAAGATGGTCCAACAAACAGGGTTTTGAATGAAACAAAGAAATGTAAGATGAAAAATGAGGTGAAATTGCATTCTGGGCATAGGAGACACTTAATTTATGTCATCAAGTCAACAAGTATTCATAAAATACCTATTATGTACCAGGAATTTTGCTAAGCAACAGAAGACAGAGATTTGATATCAAGCGCCACATGTCATTTCATTTTATTACTGGATAAGAAAGTAATATTTAGACTATAACAAGTACTTTAACATCCATAGATTATCTTCAAACTACATGACTTTTTGCCCTTACTTTCAGAAATCATTGATTTCAGAATATTTGTGGTAACTTAGCATGGATATCAACACATCTGGTTATCTTGAAGTAATTGACTTAACTCTATGTGGGTACTGAAGGTATTTATGAACTTTCAATGGAAATACATTTCTGGGACAGCTTCCATTAGAGTAGCGGTTCTTAACCTGTGGGTTGTGACCCCTTTGGAGGTCAAAGGACCCTTTTCAAAAGGGTCACAGGTATCACCTAAGACCATTGGAAAACACATATTTCCAATGGTCTTAGGAACCGAGACACTGCTCCTCTATCTGTCTTCATGAGCGTCTGTCCATAGGCAGATATACCTACATACAAGTATCAAAGGGCCTCAGGGCACTAGGGAGGTTGAGAACTGCTGCATTAGATCAATAGTTTCCACTTTCCCTAAAGCTTTGCATATGTATCATATACCCCTGGGCAAGGATCCATGTGTCTTCTATAACACTGGAAGAATCTTGTAGGGATCTATGTTTTGTTTTGTTTTGTTTTGTTTGTTTTGTTTTGTTTTTCTTTACAGGGGCCCATATTTTCTGTGTCTCAAAAGGATAGCAGATTGGGGACAACTAGGTGGTGCAGTGAATAGAGCACTGGCCCTGGAATCAGGAGGACCTGAGTTCAGATTCGACCTCAAACACTTAACATTTACTAGCTGTATGACCTAGGCAAGTCACTTAATCCCAATTGCTCTACCTTCCCCCCTCCAAAAAAAAAAAGGACAAAAACAAAACACAAAAGAATAACAAAGTCAAGGAGGATATAACCAGGGCCAAATAAATAATTTATGCTAATATCCTGCAACATAGACTACTTCAGACTTGTGTGTGAATGATCAATCATTGGGTATGTTAGAGTTAGGATTTCTTTCCAATATGAGAAGGACATTGGTATTCCTTCCAGTCCTAAAATTTATATACCTCTATGAAAACAGAAGCTTTCAAATTATTATTGAGGAGCAGCACATGGAAGGCAGGTTGGCATAATGACAAAAAGGCAATTGGGGGCAGAAGAGCTGCATTCAAAATCTGAGTAAGCAGCTCTGTGATCCTAAGCAAGTCATTTGAAATCTCTGAAGTCTTCTCACCTTTAAAATAGGAATACTGTTCTTCCACTGCCTACTTAAGAAGGGTGTCTGAAGAAATTGCTTTGCAAAACTTCAAATGTTTTAGAAATATGAGCTATTAATTGCATTAGTGAACTACCACAAAGTAGAGTTTCTGCTCAGAAGAAAAAAAAATTCTATTAAGCCAGTAAGGTGAATTTATTTTTCAAAATAAAACTCCTAAGTTTTATAAGGATACATGGTGTGGAATATAAGGTATTCTACCTGAGACAGTGACCATCATTTAAAGCTAATAAGGTAATATTGTTTCATAAATTTTAGCTGAAATTGCCCCAATCCCAAAAGGCAAATACTACACTCATCTTACTGGAATGAATCTCAACTATTGCTGTTCTCCTTGGCAGATATTAATATCAAAGCACAAATGGCTAGGCATGATAGCTCTTTTCTGAATAACACATCTAGGATAACTTTGGAAAAGAAAGCATAGACCTGATAGTCAGCCACAGGATTCTAATCACTTGACCTTTGTTCAGACAACACAGGAGTCACCTTCAGATGAGAACCATTCACTTAACCATTGGTATCCCTTTCAAAAAATATTTTCAAAACACATCAAGTAGAACACTGAAATGTTTCTGTTAATTAAACAAATATGGGAGTGCTGCAGTGGATTTTTAAAGAAAAATGCAAAATAAAACCTCTTAAGCTCAATTTAAAGTGTTTATGTACTTGAATGAATGTTGAGGAAAATGAAAGTGAAGGAGCATGTTGCATTTATTGCCGTTCTATCCCATCTAAACATTACTGTTTAATGAGAGGCAATGTATGAGGGGGCAATAATAAGTGTAATAATAATTGAGATATTTTGAAAGAGTCGTGATTATCTTCAGTAATGAGGGAAAATAAATCAGATGAAACACAAACTGAATATAGATATTAGCATTAATCACCATGCACACAACACAGAGCTATATGTAGCACAATTGCTCAGCAATTAAGTTTCTGATTGGGAACAATAAATATGAATATTAAAAAAATAGTTTTGTTTACATCCATCAACCTACTTCAATTTCTGTCGCAGTCGCAAACAGACTAGTCCCAATTTTCATGGCCTGTACCTTCGATATCCCAACAGCTACTTCTAATGGTAGCCTTGGCTCCAATCTCTTCCTCTTCAATCTGAGAAACATAGTACTATGAGATCCACCTTTGTAATGCATAAATTTGATCATGTCACTCCCTTCCTCAAAAGTCTTCAGTGACTCCCAATTACCAAGAAAATTAACCCATGTCATTCAAAGTTCTCTCAATATAGCCCTAATCAACATTTCCAATTGTATCTCAAGTGACTATTCTGCAAAACTTCTATATTGCAGACAAACTGAGCTCTTCAACCGTTTTGAAAAACTTTTATGTTATTTAGGTGTTTTTTGTTTCTTTTTCCCACCTTGATGTCTTTACACTGAGGACTATATATCCATAAAGAAGGAATGTTCTCCTTCCCCATGCTCACCTATGGAAATCTTTCCTATCCTACATGTTTAAATTCATGTATTTTGAGAAAATGTATGCATTTTCCCAGACAGTTATGATCTCTCCTTTCTCGGAAAATGATAATATTTTATTGGTACCTTTCTTATGTTTCTGAAGTATGATACCTCATATCATAAAAGACATTACAATTTTAATCTATTTTAAAATTTTATTGGGATAATACATGACTGCCCATTTCACCTTTGAATCTCTGATAGTACCTAGTACAATCCATGTATGGAGAGATGGGCATTTGACTACTTAATTGTCTTATATATCTCACTTTTCATATTAGCCTTTTATACAAATAGTAGTTATACTATGACAAGAATGCATTGTATTCTTAAATAATAGTTGCAAGAACAATAAACTAGTATACAGAAGCGTATGTGTTGATTCTATATTCTCTTTCATCAAAATTTTTGCCTCAAGTTGCTTACTTCAACACCTGTTTAGAGGAGTTTTGCAAACAAATATTTACCCACTAATTGTTGATAAATCAAGAAATCAAGGGTGCCTTCAACTATGCCTTTAACATGTCATCTACCTGTACACTGAAGAAAAAAAGGAAAAAAATAGGAACACAAGATACAGAATAATTTGTAAACCTGTAACACCCAGAGAGAGAAGAATTATTGGTTTTCTTAGGAGAAATTAAGGATTGTAAAAATAATGCATAATAGATCAGCTAGGTGCAACAGTGGATAGAGTTCTGGGACTGGAGTCAGGAAAACATGAGCTCAAATCTGACCTCAGACACTTAGATCTGACACTCAGACCTGAGTGACCATATGTCACTTAACGCTGTTTGCCTCAGTTTCCTCATTTGTAAAATAAACTGGAGCAGGAAAGGACATACCACTTCATTATCCTTGCAAAAAACAAACCCAAATGGGTTTACAAAGAGTCAAACATGATGAATTGACTAAACAACAATAAAAATAATGTAAAATCATCATAATATCTAATTCTGTCTATGATGACATTATTATGGCAAGATGACTCTGGGTACTTGAAGGCTATTATCAATGGGGAAGAAAAAATGTGTTCCACTAACCGGGAAATGTTTTACTTAAAGTGATGATCAATAGGTCTGTTGCACAAGAACTTATGTATCTAAATTTGGAGAGCCTCATCATCTGACTGGCTACAGAAACTAATCAATTTGCCACTGATTAATTTTTCAAGCCACAATTGGAGTAATATAGTGATTGAAATCTCAGATGGTGTAATGGCAATTAATTTAGCAGGTACTTGGCCTCTAGTGACTAAGGTCTAAGTACTTCTGTGAAAGAGGCAGAGAGTATAAACTCTGTCTCCAGTGTGAATAGAGGGTGTGTACTCTGTCTTCTGTTGCTGACATGGCAGGAGGGGGTTGGCTGAGACAGGAGGCCAGTGTGTGTATATAAGAAGATTTCCAGAGACAGAGAGTCAGTGTCAGGAATCTTCCTCCTGGTGGCTTCTGGTAGAGAAAGCAGGATAGTTCTAGTATCTTGGAGCTGAGCTTGCTGGACTGAGAACTAAGTTGGAGTTTTCTATGAAACCAGAATCTGGTGAAGAATGAAGTTTCATGGAAGGCTGAGAGGGCTGCCTGGAAGGCCTCCTGGAAGGCTGAGATTCCTTCTGGATCCTAGGGCCAGCTGAACTGCTGAAGGATTGAAGAAACATGACTGAGATGTTAACACTTTGTTTGTGGCATGCTTGATCCCTGAGTTCCTGGCAACAGAAGTGGTGAAGGTTTTGAGATGTGTTGGACCCTGTGAACTTCAGTGTGTACCAGGAACTTCCTGGAGTACTGGACAAGGACCAGAGAGGGATCTACCTCTGAATCTAGGTGAATGCGTGGTGAATTAAAGTAGTAGCTGGGACCATAGAAATGGGTCCAGGGAATCTGAGAGACCACCCCAAGTCAAGATGAAGAAAAGGCCTCTCCTAGGAGACAGAATGCCTGATGAAACTGAAGTTTGCTGGACACTAATGGGTAGAGGGTTTGTGTAATTTTCTAATCATTGTATTTAGTGAATAGCAATATTTAGTGACTGATTGCTAGATAAGATACTGATTAAGTTAATCTATAATTGCCCCATGAGTGGAAGATTGATTATTGTACTGTGAGATGACTGAGTGACTGAGTGAGGAGGCAAACCTCCTTAGCGAAACCAGATGATTATTCTTTTGTTCTTTGTTCTAAATATTGTGGCCACTGTAGTGAAACTATGTGAACATTCTAATGTTAAGCTGTTGAGAACACTATATTATGATTTTCTGTGATAAGATGCAATATTGTGGATATTATATTGTGATTTGTTGAGAAGGTTCACCTGTATTTGTAATGGAATAAACGGAGTCTTCTCTATAATGTGTAATCAGAACATTAAAAACTGTCCAGAATAGCATTTTTTGGGGGGAAGTCTGCTAGTGCATGGTGTTACAGAAGGGGAAAAGAGAATCTACAAAAATGAAATCAAGGATACCTGAAGGATTGATTTATAATATTTATGTAATACCTTAGAGTTAAAAAGCTTTTTTATCATTATATCAGAATGTCCTAGAAATGTATCTTTGAAACACATAGAAAAAATATTTTCTCTATTCATCTGATTAGAAAGCTGAGAAACAGAATTGTGAAATAATTTGTCTGGGGTCACACAGTGAGGAAATGGCAAAGTTGAATATATAACCCAAGTCTGTTGACTCCCACTTCAGTCATCTTTCAGATAACCAATATTCCATCAACTTTCCAAAACCTCATAACATATAGTAAATGACATATCAATATCTATTCCTTTTCATTATGACAAACAAGAATGTCTGGTGAAATTAACACGATTGTACTGAATTCTAAACAAACTATTAAAAGAATAGATTGGGGGTTGTTAAAGATTGGAAACAGGGAGGAAAAATATTGAAAATAATTATAATAATCAGGGACAATGGGAGCAAGAAATGGGATGGTGATTGTGTGAAAAGAAAGCGATAGATGAAAGAGATGTTCTGTAGGTACAATTGGGAAGACTTGCCAAGTATTTGCATATGTAACATGAAGAGGCAAAAATCAAGAATAACTCTAAGATCATAATATGGTTGACAGGAGGAAGTCTGTGACATTTTACAAGACTCAAGAGACATAATGTCTGGGTAATTTAACAATTTGATCAATAATGTGAACATTTTAATAAAAGGATTGTCATTTGACCATCTTACTCTTCGGAAGTCATGACAGTGGGTTCACAGTTTTTATTCCTTTTGAAAAGTAGGTGTTTCAGTTGGCAATCAACTTGAATTGCCTAACAATTAATTAGAGGTGAATTATACAAAGAGAAGCCAGCTTATTCCCAAGGAGAGGCTGAGACTTCATCTGTGGACAGAAAGACTACCGTTATTCCCAGACCACATTTAGCCTTCAGCAATTTAGAAAGATGTGTCTCTCCCCACAGAGTGCAGCCAGGTAGATGTGAAGATTAGATTAACTTTCAGAGACTGAGATCTTGAAATGAGGTTAGAGAAAAGGAAGAACTCTGAATCACTTTCAATCATTAGTTATTAATAATCATTTCTCTTCTCCCAACAGCAACAAAAAACAACACAAAATATCGAGAAAAGAGAAGATTTAAGAAGGAAGATTAATGAGTTTAATTTCTTACATGTAGAGTTAAGTATCCCTATGGGATACTTAATACAGGAGAACAAGTTCATCAATTAGATGACAATCTGAGGAAGGATATTAGCCTTGGACATATGAATTTAGGAGTTACCTGTATTGAGATGATACTTTAATCTATGAAAAAGATCACAAAATATGGAATATAGAGTGGAAGGAGCCCCGAAACTGAGCCCTAGTGATGTAAAGGGCACAGAAGATGAATGGTGAGTCTGTAAAAAACAATGAGAAGAAAATAGAAGGGGGCAGCTAGGTGGCGCAGTGAATAGAGCACCGGCCCTGGAGTCAGGAGTACCTGAGTTCAAATCCGGCCTCAGACACTTAACACAAAAATCTAGCCCTGTGACCTTGGGCAAGTCACTTAACCCCAACTGCCCTCCAAAAAGCAAAAAATAAATAAATAAATAAAAATAGAAGGTGGATATTGAAAAAGAAGCAGTGTCACAGAGGCCAAGTGAGGAGAGAATTTCCAAATACAGTTCATGATCAATAGCATTTGAAAAAAAATGCAGAGATGCCAAGAAAAAAAAATGGACTAAAGACCAAAAATTTTTTGGATGGAAAAAGAATCTCTAAAGCTTTCTGAAGAGAATTAATTCCTTCAGAATTAGAATGGAACAAATGGAAGAAAATGATTTTATGAGAAATCAAGATACTATTAAACAGATCCAAACAAATGAAAAAAATAGAAGGCAATGTGAAATGTCTCCTTGAAAAAAATGACTGACCTGGAAAATGGATCCAGGAGAGATAATTTAACAATTATTGTACTACCCAAAAGCCATGATCAAAAAAGAACTCAGAAATCATCCTTCAAGAAATTTTCAATGACACTTACCCTGATATTTTAGAACCAGAGGGCAAAATAGAACTTGAAAAAAATCACTGATAACCTCTTAAAAAAGATCCCCAAAAGAAAACTCCTAGGAATGTTATAGCCAGGTTCCAGAGTCCGAAGATCAAGGAGAAAATATTACAGGCTGCCAAAAGGAAGCAAGTTGAAAACACAATTAAGATAATCCATGATATGGCAGCTTCTACACGGAGGGACTGAGGGTCCTGGAATATGATATTCCATAGATCAAGGGAGCTAGGATTAGAACCAAGAATCACCTACCCAGCAAAATTGAGTATAGGGTTCCAGGGGAAAATATGGTCATTCAGTGAGGTGGAGGACTTTCAAACATTCTTGCTAAAATAATCAGAACTGAAAGGAAAATTTGACACTCAAATGCAAGCAGCATGAGAAGTAAACATGCAAAAGAAATCATAAGGAACTTATCAAAGTTGAACTATTTACATACCAAGATGGAAAGATGATAATTGTAACTTATGAAACTTTTCTCGGTGTGAGGATAGCTGAAGGCAATGCAAATGTATATGTTCATATACATACATATATGTCTATACAGGAGGGCTTATATATGCATTTCTTTTTTCTTTTTTTCTTTTTTTATGATATATTTTTTATTTGTTTTCTTGTTTACAATATTCGTTTTCATGACATTTTTTAATTACAAATTTTCTCCCCCTCTTTCCGCTGTCCCCACCCTAAAACAGCAATCCCACTGTAAAGACCCTTCCCTACTCTACTCTCTTACTTTCTGGTAGGGCATGGAGGGTCTCCCTACCCCAGCCCCTGTACATCTTATTTCCTAGTTGCAGGTATTGCAGAACTTTAAATTCTAGATTCTTTCGATTCCTCCCTTGTCACCCACCCACAATGGAAGGACAATCAATTCAATATAGGCTGTGGATGTGTGATTATACAGGACATCTTCATAGTGGATATATTGTGACAGTGATCTTATGCCCCTCCTTGCTATCCCTCCCCCCCTCCTTTTTCTGTTCTCTACCCTGTCTCTGTCCCTTTACTGAGGCGTGTGCTTCCAGCATCCCTCCCCTAGACCCTGCCCTCCCCTCCGTCATCTCCCTTCTAATC
>JAQQSW010009843.1:0-13133 GCA_028646575.1 Pseudocheirus occidentalis
TTGATACTGTGAATAGTGTACTGAATCTTGATTTGTAATGGAATAAACAGAGTGTTCACTAATACTGTGTAATCTGAATCTTAAAACCTGTTCACAGTAGCATTCTTTTAGGAATCTACTGTTGATTGGCTTTACAGAGCTGGGGTGAAGGGGAGGTCGTGAGGTCCCCTACCTGGAGGCCTACAGCAGTTCTTGTCTTGCTCACCACCAGGGAAGAGAGAGAGTTCAATTGGTTAAGCATTTTGTATGCACACTCATTTCTTCAGTACCACAGCTAGTCTTCTCCCTTGTCCTCTACCTCTTCCTCTTCCTCTCTTTTCCAAAGGAAGGTAAATTTTGATGGCCAGAAGCTGCCCACTTGACTTGAGGTTTACTGACTAGATTCCTTCCTTCCTTCCTTCTTTCTTTCTTTTCCTTCCTTCCTTTCTTCCTTCCTTCCTTCCTTCCTTTCTTCCTTCCTTCCCAAAACCTTAAATCCAATTCACTCTGGAGGCATATAGGGAAGTGTAGTTAGTAAAAATTGGTGAGATCCAAGATCAGGGCAATCTAATAGAGCATGGATGAGTGTCTAATATATAAAGATTAAGGTTGTAGGAAAGACAGTTGCAAGAATGGCTTTGAAGGAGCTATGACTCTCCCAAGTTGGTCAGGACATGTTAATTAAGTAAAGCCAGCTGAGATATATCGTAAAGAAATAAGGTTATATGTTAACACCACATTTGGTCTTGCAGGCCCACAGTTAAGTCCTGAAACCCGCTGAAGGTCAGCTGTAATAAAGGGAACAATTTTGACTTCTGAACATCTACGTTCAACATCCAATTTGAACAAAACAGATCAGCCAAAAGGGATGCCTACCTGGTACCTTAATAAAAGTGTCATTCCAGGTTAGCACTTCTACAGTTTATCTCTACTTAGATTCCTGGGTGGAGCAGAGTGATGATCATCTCTCTCTCTCTTCCTATGAGCCTCATGGCAATCAATCAATCAATGAACATTGATTTAGCAATTACTATGTGCCAAGCACTGTGCTAAGTTCCCAAGATACAAAAAGAGGCAAAAGACAGGTCCTGCCCTTGAGGAGCTTACAACCTAAAGGGGGAGAGACCATACAAATATGTACAAAGCAAATTATATTAATTAACAGAGGGAAGGCACTAGAATGAAGAGGGATTGGGGAAGGCTTCCAGTAAAACGTGGAATTTTAGTTGGGACTTAAAGGGATCTAAAGAGGTCAGGAGGTGGAGTTGAGGAGGGAGAGTGCTCTAGGCATGGGGGACAGCCAGAGTGCCCAGAGCCAAGAGACAGAGTGCCTTGGTCATGGAACAGCTAGGGGCCAGTATTATTGGATCAAAGAATACATGTTGGGGAGTAAGGTGGAAGAAGCCTGAAAAGGTAGGAGGGGGATAGGTGATGAAGGGCTTTGAATGCCAAACAGAGCATTTTGGATTTGACCCTGGAAGTGACAAGAAACCGGTGGAGTCTGAGTAGTAGGGTGACATGACCAGACTGTGCATTAGGAAAATAAGCTCAGTGACTGAACAGATGGATTGGAGGAGAGGAGACCATGAGATGATGAGGATCTGTGGCAGGGTAGGGGCAGTGTCAGAGAAGAAAAGGGGTCTATTTGAGAGATGCTGCAAAGGTGAAATCAACAGGCCTTGGCCACAGATCAGATACACGGGGTGAGGGAGGAATCCAGGATCACTCCTAGGTTGTGATATTAGAAAGATGGTGCTGCCCTCTACAGTAATAAAGGAAGGAGGGAGACATAGGATGAGAAGGAACCCTTGGAACTGCTGGGGTTCATCTGATGACAAAGCAGTTTGAAAATAGTATGTCAAGACTCACAACTAGGTCCTAAGGATAAGAACTGTCATAGAATCTTAGGGCATGGAAGCATCTCAGAGGCTATCTAGGGTAACCCATACCTGAACAAGAATACCTTCTACAACCTGACAAATGGTCATCCAACCTTATCTTAATACACGCACTTGGTTTGCTGGCACATGGGTTGCTTACCCAATGGGAAGACCACAATAGCAGGCTGGATCAGTCACAGTTTGATTATGATTTTAATAGGGGATACCTATTGCTATTTGCTTGGTATGGGTGATAACAAGAAAATGGAAGACTGGATCAAAAGGTTTATTTGGGCCTGAGTACTAATAAGAGAAGACACTGTGGTGTGTTATAGAACAAAATAAAATGTGTAGGTATGAATAGGGTAAATGAGCCAAGGACAAGTGGGTTTCATAAGTCTTGACTTGAGCTTTTTGCACATGTTTCTGTTGGGGACTTGTAAGCAGAATGATGCTGATTTCTGGGACCAAGAAAGCTCTGAGTTCACTAAAAACTGGTTCTCTTTATTCTTCAATAAGGTTAGGATGTTCCCAACAGGGTTGTCAATCAATGGTCATTTATCATCTTTTATTTCTTTCCTCAGCAGTTAAGATGTAACCATTATTTAGTAATACAATAATTTGGAGGAATTCCTGTATAGGTGTTACTAAACATCCTATACTTATGCAACTCTATTGTTACATAACAGCAGCCAATGTGTATTCCAGGGAAAGGGGACATCAAATATGATCTTGATATTTTTCTTTCTCAAAGCAACAAATAATATAATAGATCATGGGCGGGGGGAAAGAACAGACATCTGAACTCAGTAATTAACAAATGACAAGATTATATGAAGAACTGTCCACAGTATTACATCCCCAATGTTTTGTATAAAGTCTCCGATGGATAAAATACACATTCTATAGTTGTCTTGTACCAACTTCACAGAGTTTTTCTTCAGT
This sequence comes from Pseudocheirus occidentalis, assembly GCA_028646575.1. NCBI lineage: Eukaryota > Metazoa > Chordata > Mammalia > Diprotodontia > Pseudocheiridae > Pseudocheirus > Pseudocheirus occidentalis. The sequence continues at coordinate 2,805 of JAQQSW010009843.1, forward strand.
GTGAATTCTCTAATGCCTCCTATAAGCTGGTACTGAAGGCTTTCCAACATTTGTTGCACCTTTGGAGAGTCTCACTAGTATTAATTTCTGATATTTGTTCTATAAGGTGCAATTTCCAGTTGAAGATTTCTCATAAAATTTGTGTTTAAAGGGTTTTTCTCTCATATGAATTTTCTTATGTGCATTATAAGTTTGCTTCTGCCTAAAGGCTCTTCCACATTCGTTACATTTAAAGGGTTTCTCTCCAGTATGAATTCTTTCATGTTCAGTAAGGTAGTCCTTTTGAGTGAAAGCTTTGCCACATTCATTACATGCAAAAGGTTTCTCTCCAGTATGAGTTCTCAGATGCCTACTGTGGGATGTATTGTAACTGAAAGCTTTCCCACATATATTACATTTATAGGGCTTCTCTCCAGTGTGAATTCTCTGATGAATAATATAGGATGCCCTTAGGCTGAAGTCCTTCCCACATTCTTTGCACTTATAGCATTTCTCTTGAGTATGAGTTCTCTGATGGATACTAAAATATCCCTTGTATCTGAAAGTTTTCCCACATTCATCACATTTATAAAGTTTCTCTTCAGCATGCTTTTCTTGATGTGCACTAAGGCTTCCCCTCTCTCGGAAGGCTTTTCCACATTCGTTGCATTCAAAAGGTTTCTCTCCTGTGTGAATTCTTTTATGCACACTAAGGCTTCCCCTCTCTCGGAAAGCTTTTCCACATTCATTGCATTCAAAGGGCTTCTCTCCAGTATGAATCATTTTGTGTTTCTTAAGGTTTGCTTTTTGGCTAAAAGTTTTTCCACATTCAATACATTCATAAAGTTTCTCTCCAGTATGAATTCTTTGATGATAAATAAAGGAAGCTTTGTCAGTGAACTCTTTCCCACATTCATTACATTTATAGGGTATCTCTCCAGTATGAATTCTCTTGTGTTTCTTAAGGTATGTCCCTCGACTGAAGGCTTTTCCACAATCATTACATACATATGGCTTCTCACCCGTATGAATTCTTTCATGTTGAATAAGGAGGTAATTATTGTTAAAAGCTTTCCCACACTGGTTACATTTATATGGTTTTTCTCCAGTGTGAACTCTCTGGTGTTGATTAAGATTTCCCAACTGTCTAAAAACTTTTCCACATTCATTACATTCAAAAGGTTTTTCTTCAGTATGGGTTCTCTGATGCTGATTGAGGTGACCCCACTGACTAAAGGCTTTCCCACATTCGTGACATTTATAAGGTTTCTCTCCAGTATGAATTCTCTGGTGTTGATTGAGGTTTCCTAATTGTCTGAAAGCTTTCCCACAATCATTACATTTATAGGGTTTCTCTCCAGTGTGAATTCTCTGGTGTTTGATAAGGTACGAATCAACACTGAAGGCTTTTCCACATTCATAGCATTTATAAGGTTTCTCTCCAGTATGAATTCTCTGATGTTGAATAAGATGTGCTCTACGCCTGAAGGCCCTTCCACATTCAGTACAGTCAAAGGGCTTCTCTCCAGTATGAATTTTTAAATGCACTGTAAGGCATGAGTTGTTGCTGAAGGTTTTCCCACATTCCTCACATTTATGAGTTTTCTCTCCACTATGTATCTTATGGTATTGAAAAAGGTCTGAGTGGTAACTGAAGGGCTTCTTACATTTGTTATACTTATAACATTTCTTCCATGAAGGTGTTCTATTATGTTTAAATATATCTGACAAATATTTAAAGCTCTTCCCAAAAGAATCATATTTATGGAGATATTTTCCTGTGGTAGCTTTCTGTTTGGGAGTAAGAATTGATCCCAGCTTGAACTTCCTCCCCAAAGTTACACATTCACGAAGACTTGATTCATTTGAAGTTGTTCTATGACTGACTGTAACTTGCCTGGCCCATCTCTTCTGACTGCCCTTCTGCCTCTTCAACCTTACATCAAAATCCCAGGATTCTTTTAACTCAGAATTCCAGGAGCGATTCTTAGATAAAATTCTCACAGAAATATTCCTATTTGTAGCTGACTCCTTGGTTTTATATCTTGTCTTCTGAATAAAGGAATCTGAAAGGAAACAAAAAATATACAAATAGTCATTTTTCTCAGTGTTGGAAGAAAGGAAATTGCTTTATGCTATGTTTTAGATTCTCTTACATCAAGAAGCATGATTGAGCAGGAAAAGATGGAACTGTTGTTTCTGTTTACTTCTTTTGAAATATTTTATTAATACTTTTTTCTTTTTTAACATTACTATAACTTCCAGTTACCTGCTCTGTCCCTAGTAAAGCACTCCCTTATAAGAAATATAGTCAAGCAAAACAAATCAGCGAACCTCCCACCCACTACAAGAAGCCTTTTCTCAATTCTCCTTAATCTTAGTGCTTTCTCTTTGAGACTATCTCTAGTTTGTACTATGCATAGCATGCTTGTACACAGCTGTTTATGAGTTGTCTCCTCACTAGATTATTAGCTCCTTGAGGGCAGAGATTAGACTGGACATGGTACCTAGCAAATAGTAAGCACTTAATGAATGTTTACTGACTGATTTCCTGGGTTGTCTTTTTTTTGCCAACAACAGGTTTGATCATTATTGTTTTCAACATTATTTGACATTTATTAATGTCACTCTCCCCTTCTTTCCTATTTTTTTCTTTTCTTTTATATTTTTTCAATATATCTTGTTATTATTGTCATTCCTATTTAGATATGAACAGTGAATATTTCTCAAATTATTTAGATCTTTCTGTATTTCTGTAAAAATTACACATCCTGAGCATGATTTAAATATGGAAAATTCTATGAAACAGGGACAGATTGGTATGAAGAGATGGAGAGTAATGAAAGTAGATCCAAAAGACCAATACGCATTTAAACTCCACACTGAATACAAAGATGTAAGTGAAGGCATTGTGGGGCAACAAAACAGGATAAATACAATAGATAATATTGACATTACCTTGCAAAGCACATGGCCTTCTTTGGTTGAAGGAACTGGTAAGTTAGGAAAGGGTACAAGAGCAATCAAGATTTTTGTTATTTTCACTCGTGATTTTTGGAGAATACATACTGGTTTGTTTGTGTTCCTGTTTGTATTAATCTCATGTTTTAAAGCTATATTCATTATGTTTTAAAACTTATAAGGAAAATAGTGAAAGGAGATTGAGTGATGGGATGGCCATGTCTATTTTTTTAGCAGTCAAACAATATCACCATGAATACTCCTGAATAATAAATTATGGTTCATCAGAGGAGATTTTCAAGTGTTATAACAAAGGACTCAGTGCTTGGCCCTCATTTGGACAAAATTTTTATCAATGACATTTATGAAAAATGTAGAACTCTCTGCCAATCAATTTTGTTTTGAATTTTATGAGTTTGTATTTTGTTATCTTTACATTTTTAAACATCAAATTTTGCCTTGATACGTTATACATACCCTGAAGGCACTCCTAACAGTGTAAAATTCCCCCAAATAGTTAAGTAAAACAACTTAAAAGTAATTCCAACTGATCGTAGATGCAACCTGCCACATTAGCAGTTTTAGAAAGAAAATGCTTTTAAACAGCAGTTACCACCATTGTTCAATGGTTCTTATACGAGTTTTGCTGCCCTTTAAAGGTGACTTCACTTGCTTTTAAAAAAAATTATTAGGTCAGACTGATAATTTCATTGGTATAAGGGAACTCTCAGTGAGGAAAACCTCTCTACTAATAGAAGTCAGCACGTATTCTGGAAGTCTAGGAGAGCTGAATGGATCACTGAGAAGGTAACGGGACTTGCTGAAGGTCCCACATGCCCTCTGGGTCAGAGGTAGAGTGTGAACACTGACTACAGCAATACCGACAAAAAGAACCACCACATGAAACTTCCCCTTGGGTAACCGTAATGACTGCTCGCTTTCCTGCAGGAGAAATGAAGGAATGGACTTATTCCCAACCTGGAATAAGCTACTGGAAGGACAGGGGACTCTGAGTATAAATGTTACACGGCTCATCAGACGCAGTCAACGTGCAGATTTACTTTGCTTAAATGATCCTTTTTGTCTTTATTACAAGAGAAGGCTCTCTGGGTAGGACAAAGGAAAAGGAATATATTAAAAAATGACTGTGATACAAAAACTTACAATAAAAAAGGTCTGGAAGAGCTACTATGGGAAATCAGCCAGGAAGAGATGACTGAGCGGTAATGAGGGTGTGGCTAAGGTTATGTACCATAAATCTGTAGAGAGTAAAATCAGCTTGATTTTGTCATTTTTATCTCATGATGCTCAGCAGCTTTGAAGTCAGAGGAGCAAAATCACATAGTAGGAGATTTAGATAACGATGGAGATTCAGTGGTAGAGAGTGACAGGAGGTCAATGGGACCCAAGATTCTGCAGATCAAAAAAGTATTTTTTATTAAGTGCCTTCTATGAGCCTAGCACTGTGCTAGGCTCATAGATATAAACTCCAACAATGAAACTATTCTCATTCTCAAGGAATTGACATTCTATCGGGGGAGACAAAAGACGTGGCTACAGCAGGGGAGATATTAAAATGGAAAACCATGGGGTTGGCTTAACCAGTTTTGCAGGCAAGCAAAGCCAGAGTGGGAGAGGTGAACTGGAATACTACGAAGGTTAACACTGAAGGTTAATAGATGATGATGAGATTCTAAATGGATGAAAGCCAAAGGGAGCACTAGTTAGACTGAGAGAGGGAGAAGAATAGGAATATGTGGTTGGGGGTGGAATTACAGTTGAGGAAGTGGAAAGACCAAGAGTGCAAGTCATCAACATAAAGACAGACCCCAAAGAAGATGCCAAGGTGGATGGGAAGACTGAACCCACTACAAATTCCTCTAACTTTACTAATTCCTTAGAAAAAGTCTGTAGATGATCTGAAGGTGGTTGATGGCAGCAACAAGGATGAGGAGAGACTAATACAAACAGACTGAATGGACCTCACAAGAAAAAGATGCCACTGAGAGCTGGCGATGGTGGAATGCTCTGCATGGGGCAGGCATGAGCAGTGGTATTCCCTCTAGTCTTCCTGGTACTGTGAGGTGGGCAGTGTTGGAGAAGCAGAGGCTGAGAGGTCATCAGGAAAGGATTACAGAGACAGAGAAGAAGGGAAGACAGACATCTGTAAAATTTGCATAACAGGGAGTTTGTGGCAAATAGGGTGATGGATCCAGAAGGCCAGATGGGATGGACAAAGTGGTTGTTAAGCTTTGCTGGATTGGAGCTGGGGAGGAGATGTACTTACTGCATACCATGTGCTGGGCTAAAACCTGGTGGATATAAATGTAAGCAAACAGGTGTAGTTTCTACCTTCAAGGAGCTTTTGCTGACTATTTCAGGATTCAGGTCAGATTCTTGACCAGGAGATGGGGGGCCAGGCCAGGATGGTGAAGGGATTGATAACCAAGCCCCATAGAAAGAACAGGCATGCTCACTTTGGGGAAAAGAATACAGCTCTGCCACATGAAAGTTATCTTCATGTTTGCAAAGATCTGTCATATGGAAGAGGGATTTTGCATGCTTGACCTGGCCCTAGAAGGAAGGCCTTGGGGCAATGGAGGAAAGCCAAGGACAAATTTCAGCTTGTTGTGGGGAGGGACCCAAACACTGGAGCTACCCCAAAGTGGAATGAGCTCAGGAAGCCTCTGAAAGCAATGGCTTCCCCTTCACTGACTGGCTTAAATCCAATTCTTAACTACGTCATGGAGGAGATTCTTGTGGAGGTATAGATTAGACTAGGCAGCCTCAAGGGTCCCTTTTAACTCGGGCTTCAAGGAAAGAAAAAAGAAAGCCATGTGAGAAGTAATAGGAGGAACCCGAGCATGAAGGAAAGCTAGAAGGTACTTTCATAAAGAGCTGGGAAACAGTCTGATGCTACCAACAGAGTGAATCCCTGAAGTCTGAGACTGGAGAAAACCTCCTTGGAATTGGGTAGGAGAGACAGAGAGAGAAAGAGAGAAAGAGAGAGAGAGAGAGAGAGAGAGAGAGAGAGAGAGAGAGAGAGACAGAGAGACAGAGAGAGAGAGAGAGAGAGAGACAGAGAGAGACAGAGAGAGACAGAGAGAGACAGAGACAGAGACAGAGAGACAGAGAGAGGCTGGTGTAGGGGGAAAGTTGGACTTGGAGTGAGAAAATCTGGGCGTAAGACTCTGATTTATAAAGTTACGTGACTGTAAGCAGTGAGATTAGACTAACTAAAGCCACAGTACAATGCTTTGTTGTGGCAGGGGAGTTTCCAAGCTCATGCTGCCAGCTCCTCATCTGAGGCCAGATTTGAATTGGCTCCTGGTCCAGCACTCTGGGCACCATGTCACCATGTTGCTGCAATGGACAATAAGTCTTTCACCTAAGATCTAACCTCGCTAACTTTGGAGATGCAGCCTCAGGTTGGCCAGAGGGTGAGTGAGGACAGCATGAGTTTATCCACTGTAATAGAGGTGAACATCTACATTAGCACAGGGAGTCCTCACACAGAGAAAATTACAGATCCCTGAAGTACCTTCTTTGGCGTCAAGCCTTTCCTGATCACCCAAGGGCTCATTCTCTCCCCTCTGAACTACCCAATATTTAACTTCTTTCCATGCATTTGTATTTATTCATTTTATATATATATGTTATTCACTTTATTTATGTACCTGTTCTCTCTCTTACTAGAATCTAAGCTCACTGCTGGGAGAGACTGTTTTGTCTCTGTACTTATATGCCCAAGGCCCAGCCAAGTTCCTAGCACACAGCAGGTACATAATAAGTGCTTTCTGGTTGTTTAAAGTACTGAAGGAAGGTCACCATTTTCAGAAATGATGGAGACCATATGCAAATCATGATGGGGGCAGTTGATATGTTTATTGGGAATAGCATGTAAGGAATTAGACAACAGGAATGTAGATAAAATAGAAAAGAGGCCAAAGAATTTGCAAAAATGTTGGTCAGACTTGTGTTATGTCTGAAAAGAGAAGGAAAGGGAATGTGTGAAAGTGATATACAGAATGCCAGAAGAAGAGATAACAATTATGGGAGGGGGCAGCAAAGGATGGATGGAATCCAGAGTAAAGAAGGAAAAGAGAGGAGAGTCAGGATCAGGAAAGGGATAGAGAACCAGTCTCTAGGTGAGAAAACTCATCCTAGACAACCTCACTTCTCTCTAGTCTTGGGGACCAGTAGGGGGTGTTCCTATTCAACAGGACAAAGCTAATTAATTGCATGCTTGCACGCTGACCAGCTGGACTGTAGCTTCGCTGACCTTCAGTGACCTTCACCGGCTCACCTTGACAAGAGACTCTTGGAACATCTTTCTCTGTTATCCATGGTGCTTCTCCTCTCTCCAACTGGGAGATCACATGTGGTTTGGAAAATGGAAGCCCTGCTCATAGAGAAAACAATGCAAAGTGCTGAGAATAGAAATCTCTCATAATTCAATTCTAGCCCCTCTTGCTCATTTAAACTTTGATTGATTTCCTTTGTCTTTAGATAATATTCATTTCCAAATGCAGTCTTCCACCCTCCCTAATTTAAGCAAAACTAATAACAAAGATTAAAAAAAAACTTTTATTTTTTTTTATTAACTTTGAGAATATATATAATATCCGTCACCTAGAGTCCCTTTCCACTTCAATAAAGGGAGACAGAGTACATCTCCTCAGTACCTTGCCAGGTTAAGCTTTGTCATTTTTATTTCAACTTTCAGTTTGGTTTAGTTGTTCTTTATGTAAAGAGATGACCCTTGTCCGGGACACAAGTTGCTTCTGAGCAAAGCAATCCATGAATTAATTAGTTCTTGACACATCCCTTCTTGGGGTCTCAGATATGCCCCACAGAAGTAGTCTGTTAAGTAAGTCTGACTCAGAGTTCTGAGATGACAGTCGCTCATTTGCACCGAGGAGCTGCAGAACACTAGAATGAACTGGAGAAAACAGAAACGGTTGGCTTTAGTGACAGGCCTTTAAAGAATCAGAAAATTTTCAGCTGGGGAAATACAGAGAACACCACTGTCTTTGGTTTGTGAGCCAAATGTGATTTCCCTCTTGTGTAGGCAGAAACTGGGAATTTGGTGAGAATTTGGTGACTGATCCTAGGCAAAGGGGAGGTTCTTTACAGAGAGACTCAGTTGCCAAATTAAGATAAGTTAGAAGGAGAAGAAGAAAGAACAGATTTCAGAACTGGGTCAAAGACAGACAGGAACTCTCTAGCTGAACTATCACTTATTGACAGGCAGATAAGTCAGCCAATGAGAGTCTGGAGTGCTCTCTACCCCACCTGCTTTGGACAAGAATAAGGAAAAGAAGAGATTATATCCTGCTCCCGTTGGTGAGTTCTATGCAGAACCTTTTTTTTTTTCTTTTTGGAGGGCAATTGGGGTTAAGTGACTTGCCCAAGGTCACAGGGCTAGTTTTTGTGCTAAGTGTCTGAGCTGGATTTGAACTCAGGTCCTCCTGACTCCAGGGCCGGTGCTCTGTTCACTGTGCCACCTAGCAGCCCCTCATTCTTTTATGCTTAGCTACCATGTTCCTGTGCAGGTATCTCTCACACCTTCTGCTTTTCATCTCCCCTGTAAAGAGTATAAGCTCCTTGAGGACAAGAACTGTCTATTAGCTTGTATTTGTTTCCCCATCATTTAGCATACAGAAAATGCTTAATAAATGCCTGTTGACTGACTGCTTGCCAGTATGACTGGTCACTAAAATATTTAAGACTAGTCCAAGCCAAACCGTATCCTGCTTTATTAAAGATACTTTTCACAAAGTCATGGTAGCTCAGGCTGGACATGGGCTACAACTGGCAGCCATATACAACTTTCAAATTCTGCTACTCCATGGCCTTTCAAAAACATAAGCACCACTATAAACCTAAGGAGGAGTTTTTACTTTATACTTTAAAGAAGGAAAGTTTAGAATGAAGGGTGGACACTTTCACATTAAGCATATGTTGCTCAACGACTTTTCACAAGACTATAGAGGGAACATACTATACTATCATTTATGACTTTTTGCTAATGAGAGAACAGAAAATGTTTTTCTATGCTGCCTCCTGTTGTTTATGAGATATAGAGGAGAAGAATAATCCTGCAAAGGAGAGTTGGAGAGGCTTTTGCCAACTTTGGGATAAATGTTGTTGCTTTTTTTTTAAGAGCCCCACACAATTTCAGCTGAAATCATCAGCTAAGCCTGTAGCTTGGAGTGATGGATACTACAGCTGCCTTTAAGAAATAATGTCAGGGGTGGCTAGGTGGCGCAGTGAATAGAGCACCGGCCCTGGAGTCAGGAGGACCTGAGTTCAAATCCGCCCTCAGACACTTAACACAAAAACTAGCCGTGTGACCTTGGGCAAGTCACTTAACCCCAACTGCCCTCCAAAAAAGCAAAAAAAAAAAAGAAATAATGTCAGCTGCATAGAGAAAGTTTAGCAATACAGAAGTAGTCTGGTGGCTCATCTAGTCATGTCCAGTGAGGTCAAGTACAGTGTGGATCAGCTTAGCTTAGCACTGGAAACTTCTTTTCAACAAAGATGGCACACTCATCAAGGAATTTTTATGGACAATTCTAGAGATAGAGAGGCTAGAATACCAAAGTCCATGTCTCCAGAGTTGAGTTGCCCAAGTTACATGTTCTCCCTACATATATGCCTTATTACCCTGAGATTTTAAGTTTATGCCTATCCTTCCCATAGACATTATGTGCGTTGGTAGGAGTACGATTAAGGTTCATGGGTGGAATATTGTGTAAATATTATGTCTTTGCTTGTATTTTTAGCAAATGCTTTGGTTAAGATGAATTGAGTATTAGTGGCTCATTTGCTAATGGGAGAAGAGCACCAATGCGAGCCCATGAGGTATAACGTTAGTAGGGATAGTAACCAAAACAGGGTTACCCCCAGGATCCTGAGAGAATGGAGTAACAGTAGCACGGCTGCCCTTCTAAGGAACCACCGTGACTTGCTGAAGTGAGTTCAGGTAGGGCAGATGAATCAACCCCAGCTCCAGGAGGGAGAGCCTAGGGAAAATTGGGGTCGGTGCCATGCCCAAGATACCTCAACATTGGTACTGAAACATTTTTTTTCTTTTTTTTCAACTTTATTTTTATTTGTTTTCTTGTTTACATTATTCATTTTCACTACATTTTTGAATTACAAATTTTCTCCCCATCTTGCCCCTGCCCCCCCAAAACAGCAATCCCACTGCAAAGCCCCTCCCCTGCTCTGCTCTTTTATTTTCTGGTAGGGCAGGGAGGGTCTCTCTATCCCAGCCCCTGTATATCTTAATTCCTAGTTGCAGGTATTACAGAACTTAAAATTCTAGATTCTTTCGATTCCTCCCTTGTCACCAACCCCAACTGGAAGGACACTCAATTCAAT
>JAQQSW010009844.1:0-13133 GCA_028646575.1 Pseudocheirus occidentalis
AGCACACACTTCAGTAAAGGGACAGGGACAGGGTAAAGAATAAAGGGCGGGGGGTGGGATAGGAAGGAGGGACATATAATCAGTCTCTCACAGTATGTCCACTGTGGAGATGTCCTGAGTAACTACACATGTACAGCCTGTATTGAATTGCTTGTCCTTCCAGTGGGGGTGGGTGACAAGGGAGGAACCAAAAGAATCTAGAATTTAAAGCTCTACAATCAAATGTTAAGAAAAAAAAAGTGTGTGTGTGTGTGTGTGTGTGTGTGTGTATAAAATAATTATTATCATTAACTACATGCAACTGGGAATTACGATATACAGGTAGTGGGGTAGAGGGAGACCCTCCCTGCCCTATCAGAAAGTAAGAGGGGCATTGGGGGAGGACATAGAAGAGAGCAGATTGGGGGAGGGTCTTTACAGTGGGATTGCTGTTTTGGGGATGGGGGCAGGGAAAATACGGGGAGAAAATTCTATAACTCAAAATCTGGTGGAAATGAATGACGTAAACAAGAAAAGAAATAAAATAAAAACAAAACTAGATATAATATAAAGAGATAAGGAAGGAAACTATATCCTGTTAAAAGGTACCATAGACAATGAAGTAATATCATTACTAAATATATATGCACTGAGTGGTACAGCATCCAAACTCTTAAAGAAAAAGTTAAGGGAGTTACAGGAAGAAATAGCTAGCAAAGCTGTACTGGGGGGAGCTCAATGTCCTTCTCTCTGAACTTGACAAATCTAACCTCAAAACAAATAAGAAAGAAATTAAGGAAGTGAATAGAATTTTCAAAAAGGTAGATATGGTAGACATCTGGAGGAAATTGAATAGGGATAGAAAGGAATATGGCTTTTTCTCAGTGGTATATTGCACATATACAAAAGCTGGCCATGTATGAGGGCATAAAAACCTCACAATCCAGTGCAGAAAGGCAGAAATATTAAATGCATCCCTTTCAGATCATGATGCAATAAAAATTATACATAATAAAGGGCCATAGAAAGATAGATTGAAAATTAATTGGAAACTAAATAATCTAATCCTAAAGAATGAATGGGTCAAATAAAAAAATCATAGAAACAATCAATAATTTCATTCAAGAGAATGACAAAAATGAGACAACACACCAAAACTTATGGGATACATTTAGAGCAGCTTTTAGGGGAAATTTTTTATCTCTGAGTGCTTACATGAATAAAATAGAGAAAAAGATCAATGAATTTGGTACACAACTGAAAAATCTAGAAAAAGAACAAATTAAAAATCCTCAATTAAATACCAAGAAAGAAATACTAAAAACCAAAGGAGAGACTAATAAAATTGAAATTAAGAAAACTATTGAACTAATAAGTAAAACTAAGAGCTGTTTTATGAATAGAACAATAAAATTTGTAAACCTTTAGTTAATTTGATACAAAAAAAGAAAGAAGAAAACCAAATGACCAGTTATCAGAAAAGAAAAGGGTGAATTCACCACCAATGAAGAGGAAATTAAAACAATAATTAGGAATTATTTTTCCCAACTATATGCCCATAAATTTGACAATCTTAGTGAAATGAATGAATATTTGAAAATATATAAATTACCAAGATTAACAGATGAGGAAGTAAAATACTTAAATTACCCCCATCTAAGAAAAAGAAATTAAGCAAGACATCAAAGAACCCCCCAGGAAAAAATCTCCAGGACCAGATGGATTTACAAGCAAATTCTATCAAACATTTAAAGAACAATTAATTCCAATACTATATAGACTCTTTGGGAAAATTGGCGAAGAACGAGTCCTACCAAATTCTTTTTATGATATGAATATACCTAAACCAGGAAGAGCCAAAACAGAGAAAGAAAATTATAGACCAATTTCCCTAATGAATATAGATGCAAAAAAATTTTAAATAAAATAGCAAAAAATTACAGCAACCTCTCAGGAGAATAATACAGTTTGATTAGGTCAGAATTATACCAACAATGCAGGGCTGGTTCAATATTAGGAAAATTATCAGCATAATTGATCATATCAACAGCAAAACTCACAGAAATCACATGATTATTTCAAAAGATGCAGAAAAAAGCATTTGACAAAATACAACACCCATTTGTATTAAAAACTCTAGAGAGCATAGGGATAAATGGAGCCTTTCTTAAAATGATAAGTAGCATCTATCCAAAACCTCCAGCAAGCATTATATGTAATGGGAATAAGGTAGATGCATTCCCAATAAGATTGGGGGTGAAACAAGGATGTCCAATATCACCCCTGTTATTCAATATGGTACTAGAAATGTTAACCTTATCAATAAGAGAAAAAAATTGAAGGAATTAGAATAGACAAAGAAGAAACCAAGTTATCACTCTTTGCAGATGATATGATGATATACTTAGAGAATCCTAGAGAATTAAGTAAAAAAACTACCTGAAGTAATAAACAACTTTAACAAAGTTATAAAATAAACCCACATAAATCATCAGCATTCTATATATACTAACAAAGCCCAATAGCAAGAGATAGAAAGAAAAATTATATTTAGAGTTACTGTATACATAAAATATTTGGGAATCTATCTGCTAAAACAAACCCAGGAACTATATATACACAATTACAAAACACTTTTCACACAAATAAAGTCATATCTAAATAACTGGAAAAAACATTAGGCTGAGCTAATATAATAAAAACAACAATTCTGCCTAAATTAATTTATTTATTCAGTGCCACACCAATCAAACTACCAAAAAATTATTTTACACGGGCAGAAAAAAATAGTGTCAAAATTCATCTGGAAGAACAAAAGGCACAAACTATCAAGAGAATTAATTAAAAGAAATGCTAAGTAAGGTGACCTAGCCATAGTGGTTCTTAAGTTGTATTATAAAGCAGCAATCATCAGAATGAGTTGATTCTGGCTGAGAAATAGAGTGGCAGATCAGTGGAATAGTTTAGGGACACAAGACATAGTATTCAATGATTATAGTACTTTACTGTTTGATAAACCCAAAGACTCCAGCTTCTGGGATAAGAACTCACTATTTGAGAAAAACTGCTGGCAAAATTGGAAAATAGCATGGCTGGACATCATATACCAAAATAAAGTCCAAATGGGTACATGATTTAAATATGAAGACTGTTACTTTAAACAAATTAGGGGTGCAAGGAATAGTTTATCTGTCAGATTTATGGAGAACGGAGGAATTTATGACCAAACAAAAGATGGAGAACATTATGAAATGCAAAATGGATGATTCTGATTACATTAAATTGAAGTTTTTGTACAAACAAAGTCAATGCAACCAAGATTAGGAGGGAAGCATAAAACTGGGAATTTTTACAACTACCCTCTCTGATAAAGGCCTCATTTCTAAAATATATAGAGAACTGAGCCAAATTTACAATACAAGTAATTCCCCAATTAATAAATGGTTAAAGGATATGAACAGGCAGTTTTCAGAGGAAGAAATTAAAGCTATCTATAGTCATATGGAAAAATGCTCTAAATCACTATTGGTCAGAGAGATGCAAATCAAAACAACTTTGGGGTACCACATCACACATATCAGATTGGCTAACATGACAAAAAATGAAAATGATAGATGATAGAGAAATGTGGGAAAGCTGGAACACATTCACTGTTGGTGGAACTATGAGCTGAACTAACCATTCTGGAGAGCAATTCAGAACCATGGCCAAAGGGCTATAAAAATGTGCATACCTTTTGACCCAGTTATAGGGGTTCTAGGGCTGTATTCCGAAGAGATCATAACAATGGGAAAAGGACCCATATGTACAAAAACATTTTTAGCAGCTCTCTTTGTGGTGACCAAGAACTGGAAATTAAGGGAATGCTCATCAATTGGGGAATGACTGAACAAGTTAATATATGAATGTAATGGAATACTATTGTGCTATAAGAAATGATGAACAGGTGGACTTCAGAAAAACCTGGAAATTCTTATATGAACTGGTACTGAATGAAGTGACTAGAACCAGGAGAACACTATACATAGTGACAGCTACAGTGTGTGATGACTGATTTTGATAGACTTAGACCTTCTCAGTAATGCAAGGACCTAAAACAATTCCAAAGGACTCACAATGGAAAATGACATCCAAAGCCAGAGAAAGAACTATGGAGTTAGAATGCAGATCTAAGCAAACTAAATTCTCTTTTCTTTTCTCTTCTTTTTTTTCTTTTCTTTTCTCTTCTTTTTTTCTTTTCTTTTTTTCTCTTCTTTTCTTTTTTCTTTTCTTTTCTCTTCTTTTCTTATCTTTTCTCTTCTCTTCTCTTCTCTTCTTTTCTTTTCTTTCCTTTCTCATGGTTTCTCCCATTCATTATAATTCTTTTATGCAACATGAGTAATGTAAAAATGTGTTTCATAGAAATGTATATGTAGAGCCTATTGCATGCCATCTTGGGGAGGGAGGTAAAAATTTAAAACTTTGTTGAAAACTAAAAATAAGTTGGGTTTTAGGGATTTTTTTTTCTTTTTGGAGTGGGGGAAGGCAGGGCAATTGGGGTTAAGTGACTTGCCCAAAGTCACACAGCTAATAAGTGTTAAGTTTCTGAGGCTGGATTTTAACTCATCCTCCTGATTCCAGAGCCGGTGCTCTATTCATTGTGCCACCTAGCCACCCCCAAATAAATAATTTTTTAAAAAAAGAATCTTATAAATTGAGCCCTTCCTTGCCTTTTCAGCCTTCTAACACCTTCTTCAATCATTGTTGTTTCAGTAGTTTCTGACTCTTTGTGACCTCATTTTCGGGTTTCCTTGGCAAAGATACTAGAGTGGTATGCCATCTCCTCTGGCTCATTTTACAGATGAGCAACTGAGGCAAACAGGGTTAAGTGATTTGCCCAGGATTACACAACTTGTCTCTCATGTTCTCATCCACAAAGTTTTAGTACTCTTATAAGACAGTTCATCATTTCCTTTTTATCACAAATCAATGATGGCATTGGCTATAGTTCTTGCTTTCAAAATACAGTTATCCATACTTCTTCCAACTGATAGTTAGTAGAAAGGAAAGATGTCTACTTCAACTTTAATAAATTCCTGCCGTTCTTTGAAAAAAATGAAAATAGTAAAAGAATTATGCGTCTATAAGTTTAATTCAGGACAAATTTTTGAAGAACCCAGTTCCCTATATTTACATATTAATAAAGTTACAAATTCAATTTAGGATTACAAAATGGATTTATCGAGGTATGAACATTTTTATTTTAAAATTTTGTCATATAGTAGATCAAGAGACATGTGTTATACTCTAGGGAGAGCCGGCCTCTAAATCAAGAAGAACTGGGTTCTGACACATACTGGCAGTGTAATTGTTCTCCATCCTTCTTTCTCCAAGATGTCTCAACTTGCGAGGGAGCTGGATTCAAATGAGGCAGGGCTGTGCAAAGTCATCAGTCTCACTCTCTCCTCCAGAGTCATAGGAGTCCTGAGGCAAGATACAGACCAAGATGACTGGAGATGGCCCCAGATGCAGTGGGAGACCTTGGTCTTTTTAAGCTAAGGCTTTCCCAGGTCTCAGGTTGTCTGAGGCAATGCCTAATCAGTGATTAAAGGCTAAGTAAGAATTAAGGTGCAAGATGGCCTAGTTTGCCTTCACAAAATAATCAATCAGAGGTGGAGCCAAGATGACAGAAAAAAGTCAGGAAGTTGCCTGAGCTCTCCCCAGTTTCCCCCAGAGACAACACTAAATAAAGACTCTAAATGGATTCTGAAGTCAGAACCCGCAAAAATATCTAGTGAAACAATTTTCCAGCTCAAGATAACTTAGAAGGACTTCAGGAAAGGTCTGTCTCACTTGAGTAAAAGATGAGTTCGACCCAGTGCAGATGTGTAGGGCCAATGCAATATTCACAGCACCAGTACTCACTTTAAATATATTGACACAGTATGCAATCACAAAATATAACAGGCTCCCCATATAGAAGACAGAAGCGAAACATTTATTCAGACACCAGAAAATCAAATCCAAAAACCAGTAAGCCTATTCCATCATAGTACCAAAGAAGTTAATAAGCCACAACAGCACGGATAACCACAACATCCTTTAGCCTTCCCACAAACCAACATTTACTCACAAGCCTACCTGTCTCCCTCAGATGTGTCCTCTCCTCCCAACTCTGTCTAGTTCTTCTAACTCCCAGCTTTCTGTAGGCTCTGCTCCACCCTTCAGCAAACTCCTCCCACCACAGGCTCCATGTGATTCAGTCAGTTAGGGGATAGAGTATATTTTCAAGGCAGGAAGGTCTTCAAATTCCCTTAGGCATATTAAGGGGCAGGGAAGATCTTCAAATTCCTATTACTATTACAAGATGGTGTCCAGGCAAGCCAGCAGAAGGCTGTTAGCCACAGCAGAGATTAGCAGCCTATGCCCCTAGGTCCTGGCTGAGTAGCCTTCTGTCATATCAGGCCAGCTGTGAGACCTCTGGGTCTAGCACAGAAGGCAAATTGCCAGTCCTGGAACCCTGGCGCAGCAGGCATGACTAGGCTGGACCACCCCAGCAGAGTGGACAATCTGCCAATACCTGAGGCCCCTGCTGAGAAAGCCAGTGACCAGGCCCCTGTCCCCCAGCACAAGAATCTTGAAACAGTGCCTCTTGTGCCCTAGGAGAAGAGCTCAACTTTTTAAAATGATTAAAAAAACAAAAAGAGACCTCACCATAGAAAGCCACTATGGGAACAGGGAAGATCAAAACACAAACCCAGAAGAGGAAAACAGTGTCAAAATGCCAATATGTGAAGCTTCAAAAGGGAATATGCATTGGTTTCAAGCCCATAAAGCTCAAAAAAGATTTTTTTGTCTTCATTAATTTGTTGTTTTAGTTTACAAGATTCAGTTCCACATTCCCTTAAGTTTCAAATGTTCTCCCCCTCCCTCTCCTTCCCCTGCCCCTTCCCCCTGGTGGCATGCAGTCAAGCATAGGATCTGCAAATATTTTCACATTAGACATTAGTCAGGTTATGAAGAAGGATTGTAACCTATGAGATGAACAATGGGAAAGAAGAAGCAAAACCAAGCAAGGAAAAGAAAGAGAGCAGGTGGTTTGCTTCAGTCTGCATTCAAACCCTGTTCTTTCTAGATCTTTCTCTGAATGTGGACATCTTTTTCTATCATGAGTCTTCTGGAGTTTTCTTATGGCCTTGCATTGCTGAGAAGACTCCAGTCTATCAAAGCTGGTCATCACACATACGTTGTGTCTGTAATCATGTACTCATGTACAGATTTCTCCTGGTTCTGCTCTTCTCACTCAGCATCAGTTTGTATAAGTCTCTCCAGGTAAATATGAAGTCCATCTGCTCCTCATTTCTTATAGCAAAATAATATTCCATTACATTTATATACCACAGCTTGTTTAGCCATTTCCCAATGATGGGCATCCCCTTAATTTCCAATTCTTTGCCACTACAAAAAGGGCTGCTAAAAAATATTTTTGTACATACAGGTCTTCCTCCCACTTCTGTTATCTCTTTGGAATACAGCCCTAGAAGTGATATTGCTGGGTCAAAGGGTATCCGATTATTTATAGCCCTTTGGGCATAGTTCCAGATTGCTCTCCAGAATTGTTTAATCAGTTCACAGCTCCACCAACAATGCATTAGTGTTCCAGTTTTTCCACATCTTCTCCAGCATTTGTCATTTTCCTGTTTTGTCATCTTAACCAATCTGGCCAGTGAGATGTGGTACCTCAGAATTGTTTTGATTTACATTTCTCTGATCACTAGTGATTTAGAGCATTTTTTTCATCTGCATATAGATATCTTTAATTTCTTTCTCTGAGAACTGCCTGTTTATATCCTTTGACCATTTATCAAGTAGGGAATCTCAAAAAGGATTTTTTTAAATCAAGTAAGAGAGGTAGCAGAGAAACTGGGAAAAGAAATGAGAGATATGCAGGAGAATTATGAAAAAGAGTCAACGGCTTTGGAAAAGGAAGCACACATGTTGACTAAAAAGAAAACAACTCCTTTAAAAGTAGAATTGGTCTAATGGAAAAGGAGATACAAAAGCTAGTTGAAGATAATAATTCTTTTAAAATTAGCATTTGGCCATTTGAAGCTAATGACTCTATGAGGCAACAAGAATCAGACAAGCAATATAAAAAACTGAAAAAATAGAAGAAAATGTAAACTACCTTATTGGAAAAACAATTGAACTGGAAAAGAGATATAATTTAAGAATAATTGGATTACTTGAAATCTCTATCAAAAAAGAGCCTGGACAGTATCTTTTAAGAAATTATCAAGGAAAATTGCCATCATATCCTTGAACTAGAGGGTAGTAATTGAAATTATCTACTGATGATCTCCTGCAAGAGATCCCAAAATGAAAATTACAAGGAATATTGCAGCCAAATTTCAGAATTATCAGGTAAAAGAGAAAATACTGCAAGCAGCCAGAAAGAAACAATTTGAATATCAAGGAGTCACAGTCAGAATTACACAGGACTTAGCAGCTTCTATATTAAAGGATCAGAGGGTTTGAAATGATATTACAAAAAAACAAAGGAGGTTGAATTGTAACCAAGAATCAACTACCCAGCAAAATTGGGCCTAATCTTTCAAGAGAAAAGATAAATATTCAATGAAATAGGAGACTTTCAAACTTTCCTAATGAAAAGACCAGGCTTTAAATAACAAGAGAGGCATAAAAGGAGAAACAGGAAAGAAAAACAAAAACATGTTATTTAATAAGATTTAGTTAGTTACAGGAAGAAATAGACAGCAAAACTATACTAGTGTGAGACCTCAATCTCCTGCTTTCAGAACAAGATAAATCTAACCAGAAAATAAACAAAAAGGAAGTTTAGGAGGTAAATAGAATTTTAGAAAAGTTAAATATGAAAGACCTGTGGAGAAAATTGAATTGGGAATATACCCTTTGAAAAGGAATATGCCCTTTTCTCATGACATCTACACAAAAATTGACCATGTATTAACAGTGCTTCTCAACCTTCCTAATGCCCTTTAATACTTGTATGTAGGTGGACCCGCCTGGAGATGGATAAAGGAGCAGTGTCTTGGTTCCTAAGACCATCAGAAATATGTGTTTTCCAGTGGTCTTAAGCAACCCCTATGAAAGGGTCGTTTGACCCCCAAAGGGGTTGAGAACTCAACCCACAGGTTGAGAACCAATGTATTAGGGTATAAAAACCTGACAATCTAATACAGAAAGATTAAATACATCCTTTTCAGATCATGATACAATAAAAATTATATGTAATAAAGGGCCATAGAAAGAAACACTAAAAATTAATTGGAAAGTAAATAATCTTATCCTAATGAATGAATAGGTCAAATAATAAATCAAAGAAACAATCAATAATTTCATCGAAGAGAATGACAATAATTAGACAACCTATCAAAACTTATGGGATGCAGCCAAAGCAGTTTTTAGGGAAAATTTTGTATCTCTAAATGCTTATATGAATAAAGTAAAGAGGAGATCAATTAACTGGGCATGCAACTAAAAAAGCTAGAAACAGAACAAATAAAAAAATCTCAAATTAAATACCCAATTAGAAATTCTGCAAATCAAAGAAGAGATTAGTTAAACTGAAAGTAGAAAACTACTGAATAAATAAAACTAAGAGCTGGTTTTATTTAAAAAACACACACGCACAATGAAATAGATAAACCTTTGGTTGATTTGGTTTAAAACAAAAGAAAAAATTAAATTACAAGTATCAAAAATAAAAAGGGTGAATTCATCACCAATGAATAGGAAATTAAAGCAACAATTAAAACTATTTTGCCCAATTACATGCCAGTAAATAATGAATAAATATTTACAAAAATATAAATTGCCCAGATTAACAGAAGAGGAAATAAAATACTTATATAATCCCATTTTAGAAAAAGAAATTGAACAAGGCATCAGTGAACTCCCTAAGTAAAAATCTCCAGGGCCACATGAGTTTAAAAGTGAATTGTTGTGTTTGTCCTTCATTTTCAAAGAGAACTACTACATCAGGGAAATTATGACATTGACTTGCAGTTGACTTTGATTTGAGTGAAGGAGGGCTATGCAAAGTCACCAGCCTCACTTTCTCCTCTAGTGACGTCTGAATCCAGTGGCCAGATATTGATCAGAATGACTGTAGATAGCCCAGGATGCAATGGGAGACCCTGGCCCTTTTAGGTTAAGGCCTTCTCAGCTTCTCACTTTGAGTGAGATAATACCCATTGAATGAACAGGCCTCTTAATAATAGGCCTATTGAATAATAATAATAAGCACAATTGAATTCCACCAAACATTTAAAGAATAATTAATCCCAATACTATAAAAACTATTTGGAAAAGTAGGTGAAGAAGAGTCCTACCAAATTTATTTTATGACACAAATATGGTGCTGATATCTAAACCAGGAAGAATAAAACAGGTAAAGAAAATTATAAATTTCCCCAGTGAATATTGATGTAAAACTTTTAAATAAAATATTAGTAAACAAATTATAGCAATTTATCACAAGGATAAAACACTGTGACCAGGTGGGATTTATACCAGGAATGCAGGATTGGTTCAATATTAGGGAAACTATCAACATAATTGGCCACATAAAGAACAAAAATAACAGACATTATATGATTATTTCAATAAATGCAGAAAAAACTTTTGACAAAATACAGCACCTGTTCCTATTAAAAGCACGAGAAAGCTTATGAATAAATAGAGTTTTCCTTAAAATGACAAGCAGTATTTATCTAAAACCATCAGCAAGCATTATATGTAAAGTCAACAGGCTAGAAGCATTCCCAATAAGATCAGGGGTAAAACAAGGAGGCCCATTATCACCACTATTATTCAATATTATACTAGAAATGTCAGCTGCATCAATAAGAAAAGAAAAAGAAACTGAAGGAATTAGAACAATGAGGAAACAAATATCACTCTTTGTAGATGATATGATGGTATACTTAGGGAATCCTAAAGAATCAACTAAAAACTACTTGAAATAATTAACAACCTTAAAAAAGTTGCAGGATATAAAATAAACCTTCATAAATTATCAGCATTTCTATGTATTGCTAATAAAGCCCAATAGCAAGAGATAGAAAAAGAGTTTCCATTTAAAATAACTGTAGACAATATAGAATATTTGGGAGTCTACAGGCCAAGACAAACCCAGGAACTATATGAACACAACTACAGAACACTTTTCACGCAAATAAAGTTAGATCTAAACAATTGAAAAATTCCAATTGTTTATGGATAAGTTGAGCTAATATAGTAAAAATGACAATTCTATCTAAAATAATTTACTCATTCATGGTCATCATCATGGTCATCAAACTACCAAAAAATTATTTTATAGAACTATAAGAAATAACAAGATTCAACTGGAAGAACAAAAGAGCAAGAATATCAAGGGAATTAGTGAATAAATGCAAAGGAAGATGGCCTCACGGTACCAGACATAGAACTATATTATAAACAAGCAATCATCAAAACTTTTTGGTACTGGATAAGAAATAGTGGTGGAGTAGTGGGATAGGTTAAGTAAATGAGACATGGTAGTCAATCATTATAGTAATCTATGGTTTGATAAACCCAAAGACTCCAGCTTCTAGGACAAAAACTCACTACGTAACAAAAAAATTGTTGGGAAAACTAGAAACTAGTATGACAGAAACTAGGCATAGGCCAACATCTTACACCTTATACCAAGGTTGAAATGGGTACAGAATTTAGATATAAAGGGTGATACCATAAGCAAATTAGGAAAACAAGGAATTGCTTACCCATCAGATCTATGGAGAAGGGAAGAATTTATGACCAAACAAGCGATGGAGAACATTATGAAATGCAAAAAGGATAACTTTGATTATATTAAATTGAAAAATTTTTATATAAACAAAACAACCAAGATTAGAAGGAAATCAGAAATCTGGGAAATAATTTTTACAGCCAGTGTTTCTGATACAGTCCTCATTTCTCAATGAATCAAATGAGAACTGAGACAAATTTATAAGAATACAAGTCATTCCCCAATTGATAAATGGTCAGAGGATATGAACAGGCAGTTTTCAGATAAAGAAATTAAACCTATCTGTAGTCATATAAAATATTCTAAATCATTATTGATTAAAGAAATACATATTAAAACAATTCTGAGGTGCTACCCCACAGCTATTGGATTGGTTAACATGACAAAAAGGGAAAATGATAAATACTGGAGAAGATATGGAAAAATTGGAACACTAATGCATTGTTGGTGGAGTTGTGAACTGATCTAACCATTCTGGAGAGCAATTTGGAACTATGCCCAAAGGGCAAGATCCAGCAATACCACAACTAGGTCTGTGTCCTAAAGAGATTATAAAAAAAGGGAAAAGAACCTATATGTACAAAAATATTTATAGCAGCTCTTGTTGTGGTAGCAAAGAATTGGAAATTGAGAGGATACCCATAAATTGGGGAATGGCTAAACAAGTTGTGGTATACGAATATAATGGAATACTATTGTACTACAAGAAATGATGAACAGGTGGGTTTCAGAAAAATCTGGAAGAACTTACATGAACAGGTGTTGAATAAATTGAGCAGAACCGGGAGAACATTGTATACAACATTGTGCACTGATTAACTATGATTGATTGGACTTTTCTCAGCAATACAATGATTTAAATTCCAAAAGACTCATGATGTAAAATGCTATCCACATCCAGAAAAAGAAATACGGAGTCTGAATACAGATCAAAGCATACTATTTTCACTCTCTTTTTCAGTATTTTCTTCCTCATGTTTTTTCTCTTTTATTTTGATTCTTTCACAACATAACTAATGTGGAGATATGGTTAACAAGATTCTATATATATAAGACCTATATCAAATTGCTTACTGTCTTGGAGAGGAGGAAGGGTACAGGAGAGAGGGAGAAAAATTTGGAACTCAAAATCTTATATAAATGAATGTTGAAAACTAACTTTACATGTAATTGGAAAAAAATTTAAATACTATTAAGGCCAAAAAACATCATTCTGGGGGGGCGGAGCCAAGATGGCGGCGTAGAAGCAGCAAAGCACCGCAGCTCCCACACAAACACGCTAAAAACTCATAAAATGGGACTCTAAACAGATTTTCAAGCTCCAAAACTCTCCAAAAGACAGAAAGCACATCTG
>JAQQSW010009845.1:0-13133 GCA_028646575.1 Pseudocheirus occidentalis
TTCCTTCCTTCCTTCCTTCCTTCCTTCCTTCCTTCCTTCCTTCCTTCCTTCCTTCCTTCCTTCCTTCCTTCCTTTTTTCCTTTCTTAAAAAACCTTATTGGCCTATCATAAACCAAACTGGCCAACATGTTCTCTTATTGTTTAGCTAACCAGTTGTCAATGAGGACTCCATTCCTTTCCCTAGCTCCAGCAATTTAGAAAGGGCAAAACAGCCCAGAGAGAATTGACTTTTTTGGAGAAGTGAGTGCAATTTGAATTGAGAATTATAATAGGAAATAAGCCCTGCCGTGATCAACAAGGAAATGCGTAGGCAATTACTTACCTCATGTAATTTTATTCATTCTGTTTGGGAAAATGAAGAGATAATACTGACCCAAGCACCTGAGGACGGTAATGCAAACTGTAAAATCCATTCTATTAAACAAAGTCAGAAGCAATGGGAAAGATCTTGGATCTATTCGAGGCATGCACCTCATTACAGACTTAGCAAATTAAAACACAAATAGGATCAGAAAAGAATAATGTAACAATCTCCCACTCGGGTCCCTGGAGCATTAAGTCATAAATCGGGTTTGCATTAAAATTGTGCCTGCAGTATTGGATGCAGGGAGAGAGCTGTGGGCTGGAGATAAACCATGTTGGGCAACTCACCAACTTTGGGGAAGCTCTGAGCTTTTTTTGATATACAGTAAATTTGTTAGGCTAAAATGTGTCTAACACACACACACACAGAAATGAAGCCTTCATATCTCAATTAGAAAATGTCCATGTCATGCCATACATGGCTGGCAAGGATGTAAGCACTAATGAGACCCACATGGGAGACAGACTGGGTTTGGCTGCTGGGATGACACTTAGGAGAATATTTCACTAAACGTGGCAGCTAGGGTTGAACTATTCCGGGAATACATTCATGTCAAAGTTGAAATATCCTTCAGGTTTGTATAAACTTTTCCCCATAACTCAGATCTCCTCCAATAAATTAATCAATTTATCAATCAAGACACATTTATTAAATGCTTACTGTATGCTCAGGACTAGGGATACAAAGAAAAAGCCAAAACACTTCCTGCCCTTAAGGAGATCACATTCTTTTCTAGGAAAACATAAAATCCAGGAGTAGGAGCTGAGGGATCTGGGTTCTAGTGCCTACCCTGTCACTAATGAGCTGAGTGACCTTGGACGAGACTCCCTGGACCTCAGTTTCCTCCACTCTCAAATGAGAAGGTTGGACTAGGGGATCTCTAATGCCCCTTCCAGTTCTAAAATTCTATTGTTTTTACAACAAAATGGAGAGAGGGAAAGAAGGGCAACCAAGATGGTGAAAGACCTTGAATTCAGGGTCTAGATGAATGGTTGAAGGAATGAAGGAAGTTAAGTCTGCAAGAGATAACTTAGAAGAAACTGCTACTCTCTTTAAGTATCTTTAAAAAAAACCCAATTCTCTTCCAGGCTAAATTTCTTTAATTCTATTGGAAAAAAGAAGTAAAAATGAAACCTTTATAACAAATATACTTAATCAAGTAAAACAAATTTCTACATTGACTATATTCAAAAAAAGGGAAAAAAGGAAAGAAAAAGGCCTTATTCTGCACCCCGAGGTCATCCCCTGTTCCTCAGAAGTTGAGTAGCATGCTTCATTATTGGCTCTTATGCTTGGACCTTACACTAATCAGAGTTCTCAGGTCTTTCAAAGTTCTTTATCTTTACAATACTGTTGTTCTGCATACCTCACTCTGCATTGTATCATACAAGTCATCTCAGATTTCTCTGAAAATACTTCATTCATTATTTCTTACAGTACAGAGTATTCTATCATAGTCATATACCAGAATTGGTCCAGTTATTCCCCAATTGATGGATACTTCCTTGGTTTTAGTTCTGGAAAAAAACTAAGCCAACACCATGAAAAGAACTGTTATAAATATAGCAATTTCCCTTTTCTTTGATCTCTTTGAGGAAAGAGAGCCCATAGTGGTATTACTATGTCAAAGAATATGCATGGTTTAGTAATTTTTTGAAGCAAAATTCCAGATTGATTTACAAAATGATGGGGTCAATTCATAGCTCCATCAACAATTCATTATTGTGCCTGTTTTCCCACAGTCCCTCCAGCATTTGTCACTTTTCTTTTTTGTCTTCTTTGTTAATCTAATAGGTGGAAAGTAGAACTCAGAGTTCCTTTAATTTACATTTCTTGAATTATTAGTGATTTTCTTCATATGGCTATTGATAGCTTGGATTTATTATTCAGAAAACTGTCAGTATATATGCTTTACCCATTTATCAATTGCAGAATGGCTGTCTTTAAGTATCTGAAGAGCTGTGGCCTGGAAGAGGTATTAGTTCTTCTGTGATCTGGGCATGTGCCAAAGCCAGGTAATGGACTTGATTGGTCCCAAAGGGCAGAGCAATGGCCAGAAGGTGCCAGTGGACAGACTTAGTCTTAACATTAGGAAAATCTTCTTAATAATGCAATTTCTCTCAAAGTGGAATGGACTGCTCTAAAGGTGCCTGATTCTCTCTCCCTAAAGGTGTTTGGGCCAAGGTTGAATGACCATTTAGTGGGGATATGGCAGAGAAGATTATTGTTCAGCTTTTGGTAGGACTGCATGGCCCTTGTTCTCTTGTCTACTTCTGACTTTCTTTGATTCCATGATTCTGCAATATGGTACAGAGTCCTGGACATATCCCAAGGATAACTCTTTTGTGAGAGCTTTCATTCTGAGTAATGTAAGAAACATGCCAATAAATAAAGGTCAGCCTTTTAGCTATTATGGTCAATCAATAGTGAAATAAACAAGGCTATAAGGAATGAGCAGTTATACTTCTTTTTTAAGTAATGAGGCATTTGAAAATCATTGTCCATGGCAGATTGTATTTCCTCCATGGAAAGAACTCTCTTTTTCTCAATACATCTCTTTTTTTCTTTCCTACAATCTCCATCTCTTTTCTTTCTCTTTCTCTCCCTCTCTTTCTTTCTCTTCCTCTTTCTCCCTCTCCCCTCTCTCCTTCCCACTTTATGCCCACCCCACCCCCCATCTTGACAATATTTCTTATCTAGAAGATGCAACACCAAGAAGGTAGAGGCTGTGGGAAATGTGAATAACTCAAGAATCTGCTTTGGTTACTGTGCATAGGTCTGGGTTCAGGTGGACATGTGATGTTCACACAAACACAATCTATAACCATCAATTGTTATGTCTGAATGCAGTGATATGATTGTTTCTCTGCAGATGGGCTCTGCTCCAGTGCAAAGTCCCATTAAAGTTTCTTGCTGAAATGTTAATATACCTTAAAAGTGGCTCTCAGTAATGTCAATGTATCACCTTTAACTACTGATAAACAAGATGAATAAAATAATGGAAGTAGTGAGGAGCTTTGGGACCTTCTGGCTTTTAGAGCTTTATTTGGATGGGTGCGGGGGTGCAGGTTGGACTTCCATGTGCATCCGTCTTCATCTTTTCAATGAAATTGTGAGTAATTTAAAGATAGGAACTACACATTCTTCTTCTCAGTCACTGTTCACAGCAGACTGTAATGCTAGCAAACAGAAGTTTGTTTAATAAATATATGTTGTTGAATCATTTCAGTCATAGTCAACTCTCTGTGACCTCATTTGGGGTTTTCTTGACAGAAATGCTGGAGAGGTTTTCCATTTCCTTCTCCAGTTCATATTACAGATGAGGAAACTGAGGCAGGATTAAATGACTTGTCCAAGATCACACAGCTAGTAAGTGAATGAGGTCAGATTTGAATTTAGGAAGATGAACCTTCCTGACTCCAGACCCGGTGCCCTATGCACTATGGCGCCACCTAGCTGTTGTGCTTCATAAACACAGCTTGAATTTATTCAAAGAACACAGTCACCAGAGCTTGAGAGAAGGGAACATGTCGAAAGATAAGGAGCTGGAAGATCTGAGTTTGAATTCTGCTTTTTACTCCTTTACTACCTTGGACAAGTAACTTCTCCATCCTGGGCCTTGGTTTCCTTATTTGTAAGATGAAAGAATTGGGTTCAATGCTCTAAGATCCTAGTTCTCTATGGTTTTTCCTTATGCCTTCCAAAATCATCAAAACAGGGCTCTGAAAACCTGAATAGTTTATTTATGCTGCTTATGTTAAGAGGCAACATCTCTGACACTTAGCTATTTGATCCCTGGGCAAATCATTGCTCTGGGATGAGAAGGCTCACAAAAGGTGACCTGTACAGGTAGAGGGAGTTTCCTCATCAGATAAGTCCGTATACCAGTGAAATCATAGGCTCAGAGCCCAACCCTATCCTGAATGAAGGCTACACCTTCACTTTGTGTTACTAATAGCCCATTTCAAAGTTGTTCCTCATTCAGGATGGAAGTGGAAATGCTTCTCTTGATGGAAACTGGCCCTTCTACCTGCAGACTCTTACACAAAAGGTATTGACAGTGAGGGATTATGGGGAAGTCACTGGATGAACGTGTTTTAAGGGCTATTGGATTGACTCTTTTTAATTCACTTCAATGAGCGTTTATTAAACACTTACTGTGTAGACATTGAAGCATTGAGATTCTCCCTCCTTATCAGGGAGATGCAAAATAGTAGCTAACTTATGCAACGTCTTAAGGTGGGGGTCATAATCACATCTGTCTCACAGGCTTGTTGGGAGGAAGGTGCTGTAATATGTCACTGTAAATAGTAAGATAATATACATATATACATGCATGCTTCCCAAACCTTGCAGTGCTATACAAGTGCTATAGCTTTCCAGACTCTTCACAGACAAGAAGCTGCTTGGTTCTCCCCACATTTGGGGGGTGAGCAGTGCTAGGATTATCATCATCTCACTTTATAAACGAGGAAATGAAAGTCTGCAGGAATGAAATGAATTCTTCATGGACTTAGTGGCAGCAAATAGCTGAACTGGGATTTGAACTCATATCCTAACTGCAAATAACAGAAGAAAGTATTAGATTATTTTTTTACAAAAAACAAAAACACGCCTGAAGAATGTTTTGTGAAAGGAGGAATGTAGCTAAAGATACGCTTGACCCCAGTTATTTTTTATTGTTTCAAGTTTCAGAAAAACTAGGAAGGTCCTTTCCCCATCTTGGAAGCAGTTTTACAACTGAGTGATGGAATAAAATGGAGGGATTTTGAAAAAATGTGACATAATTGAGTCTGGAAAATAGGCTTCTGCATAATCCCAGGAAAACTGTAACTAGTATGGGGAGAATAGGGCTTTGTCCTAGGGCACCAACACAGGATGGAGCAGCTTTCTTTCAGGGAATACATTCTTTCCGGGGAAGGAGCATTTCTATGCTTCTCCTTTGCCATCTGGTCCTCTATGCTGATCTTTCCTCTCCATTGGACTATCCTTGCCTGCCACACCCCCTTCGGGTACCACTCTTCCACCTGAATTTGCCCCGAGTGCAGCTTTGTAGTTCTGGCTCTGGGTTTATGTCCCTCAACATCTACAGTCTCTCATTGTCAGGAAACTTTGTGACCCACCACTGACAGCGCCAAATATCCGTCATCTCTCTGCATTTTTCTTGATTTCCTTAAGAGCGAACATTAAGCACATTAGGCAAAGCCATGGAATCATTAAGCTGTGTGCGGTTCTCCTCCAAGCCAGCTTTTATGCCTTAATCAGGTTATGGAAAACTCATTCCTGTTTCAGCCATTCGTCTTCTTTGTTTACGTACACACCTGGGGAAGAGCAGGCGGCTGTCTTCTTAGAATCCAAGACAACAAGTCAATGGAGCCCAACCAGAGGCCTTCCATTATTCACAATGGTAAGTAACATTTAGTTGATTCCATTAGTATCCCAATAATAAATTATACTTGTTCTGATTAAGCCTGGCATGTGTTAATTATGTTCTGGGTCCAGGGTTGTTTCGGCTCAAATAAAGGATGATTTAAAGGTGATATTTGGGTGGGAGCAAGAGGCACAGAAGGCCCCTCTGATGTCCATTGACCCTCTCCAAGTTTTCCATTTCCAATATGTGACTGAGAGCAGCAGATATGTACAAATCTCTAAAATTAGATTTTTTTTCTAAGAAAGGAAGGAAGAGAGAAAGAAGGGTGAAAGGGAGGAAAGAAAGAAGAAAGGAAGCAAGGAAGGAAGGAAGGAATTAAGGAAGGAAGGAAAGAAAGATTAAAAGAAGACAGGAAGAAAAGGAAGGAAGGAATAAGGAAAGAAGGAGGGAAGAAAGGAAAAAGGGAAGGAAGAAAAGAAGGAAAAAGGTAAGGAAAGGGAAGGGAGGACAGAAGAAAGGGAGAAGGGAAAAAAAGAAGGGAGGGAGGAAGAGAGGAAAGAGGGGAGGAGAAGAAGAAGGAAAGAAGAAAAGAAGGAAGGAAAAGAAGAAGGGAAAAGCTGGAAAAAAGAAAGGAAAGGAAGAAGGAAGTGAGGAGGGAAGGAATGAGAAAAGAAAGGATGGAGGGAGGAAGGAGGGAAAGAGAAAAGGAAAGAAGGAAAGGCCTTGGCTTTATTAGCCTGTTAAAGGCTGATGTCAGTACAAGGCCATTTGCTCTTCTACTGCTAAGCATTAACAGCAGAGATGAACCATAATTAGGAATAAAAATGCCACATAAATAAGATGGCAGAGAAGTCCCCACTCTGTGAAGCCTGGGCTCTGCCATGGAAACCTTCAGTGGGCCTGGAATTTCCATCATACTTAAGGGCCATGGAAGCTGTTAGCCTATATTTGTCTTAATAAAGCCCAAACTGGGAACGGTTTAGCCTCTCAAAGAAGCTTTAAAAGATAAAGGCTGTAAGTTTAAACCTCCTGTCTGCGGCTAAGGGTGATATAGGAACTCAGAGCTGACTGGCTTCTTTGGAAGAGCTGCAGGAGAGAAGGTGATGGGAGAAAGTCTCAGATCAAAAAACAAGGGGCCCAGGAAAAATGGAGAGAAGCAGTAGGAGAGGAGACAGGGCAAGGCACACAAACTTTCATGCCATGTCTCACAAGAGAAATGAGTCTTCTCTTGATGGCCATTGAGCAAAGAATATTGCTTGGGTCCCAGAGCATGGAGAGTTCCCTTTTCATTGTAGGGCGAAGGTGATCACACTGAAAACAACCCCAGGAACAGTAGCTGGGATGTGAATAGCATTTTTAGGATCACAACAGCAAAGGGACTTAGCAAGGGCACAGTGTGGATGAGTGTCAGAGCTGGGACTTGACCCCAGAGCAAGGATTCGACAAGAATGTTGGGCTTGAAATGAGAAAACCTGATCCTAGTCTCATCTCTGCTCCTTGTCAGCTGTGTGATATCAAGCAAATCATCGAACCTCTCCATGCCTCACTTTCACCATCTGTAGAATATTCGAATATAATATTTGTTATGAATTAATGTTGCTACTGAGTCATTAGTAAAATTACTCATCACTAATATTTACTAAGTGCCATCGTAAAGATAAAATGACATAAGGCAACAAGCGGTTCTCGAGCACCCACTTTATGCTACGCACTATGCTTTGCACTGGCGGTGGACGGAGATGACACAGTGCCTGCCCTCAAGGAGTTTATAGTCTAGGGGTATGACACAATGTATTTGAAAGGTGAAATGTGAAAGGGACAGAAGGAACTGGAGAAAGGCTCAAGGAGATTTTGGGGAGGGAGAAAGTAGTTTTCTTTGGGGGTAGAGAATCAAAGAAGACATTATGAAGGAAGGGGTAGCTGAATGGCCTTTTATCTGAGAAGTAGTAGGGAGCCACTCAAGGCTTTTGAGCAGAAATATGTATGTTAGGAAGATGAGAGAATGTGAATGTTCCCTCAGTGATGCAGGTCGTGGTTCATCTATGCCTCCCCATTCCGTATGATTCTTTTCCCATGAGCACTAAGGAGGGCTAAGAAGTGTGAGCAACATGTTGGGGGCCTTCCTTGCATCTCCTTGATCTGCTCCAGTGATCTTATTTAAAATTCTACTAGGGCCTTAGAAGCCTTTGAGTTCATTTGACAGATGAGGAAATGACTCACCCAGGGTCACACAGCTACTAAGTATCTGAGGCTGGATTTGAGGGCAAGTCTGCTGTCCATCAATATCAGTAGCAGCAGCCATTTTCCAAGTCACCAAATGAGGGCCCTTCACATGCAGGGCACTCATAGGAGTATGTGAGAGTCACAGCATCTGGGGACAGAGGGAATGAGGAGAATCTCATAAGGCTGAGGAAGGAGCATTAGGGAGGGAGGAGGCATCAGGCTGGGTCTGTGGTCAGTGTTAGAGTCAGCCTGGGTGGGCAAGGAGGAAAAAAGAAGAGGGAAGTAACTGGAAGGAGAAACTTCTCCACTCCCTTTGCCAACTTGAGCTTGGGGATGTTGCCCAGGATTCTCTGAAGTCTCAGCTAAAATCTTACCTTGGGCAAGGAGTCTTGTGCCTTCCCCCTGAGATTACTCCCAATGTATCTTGTGTACATCTTGTTTATACACAGACTGTGAGCTTCTCCAGGGCAGGCACTATCTTTTGCCTTTTTTGTATCTCCAGTGCCTGGCATACAACAGGTGCTTAATAATTATTAGTTGATTGACTAAGAAACAAGAAATTAGCTCCATGCCCCTTCCTCCCTTTTACATTTCATTTCTCTAGACTTGATTGGTAATGAAGATGGGCCAGACAACAACTTTATGACAGTCCCATTTATTTCTACCATTTTCACTGAAGATGACACAGTGAGTAGTCATTGTTTCCAGCCTTGCTTCCTTGGTAGCTTGATAAATGCCAGAATTCATTAAAGTCACTCCTTGCCTCCTCTCTCCCTCTCTTTGCCTTCCTTCCTTCCTTCATCTATTTCCCCTTCTCTCTGGTTCTCCAGTTCCCTTCTTTTTTCTTTTCCTCCCACCTACCAGGAAGATTGGACAGGAAGTGCTTTGTAAACCTAGAAAGAAGGAAGTTATGATTATTCATCTCTTACCTACTTCCCAAAGGATTTGTGATGATATATAATGGGAAAACAAAGTAAAATTGGGTCACTCAAGATGAGAAGAGAACCAAGATCAGTTAAAAGGAGGAGAGGGAGTAGCTATTCCCTGGCTGCCGAGAAGAGCTGACATCAGTAAGGGGTGGGCACTGAATCTGTGGTTCATTGTTACTGTAGTGAGAAGGGTAAACATACAGTATGTGTATACTGAATCATTCAGTTCAACCAGCTTTAATTTTGTACTCACTCTGGGTCAGGCGCCTCAATAGGTGATGGAAGTATAGATGCAGAAACAAAACAAGACCTTCCCCACCCTGGCTGCCCTCCTCTGGCTGTTCTTCAGCTCATCAAAGTCCTTCCTAAATTGTGATGCCCAGTACTCAGGTCAGACTACAGAGAGTCAATCACCTCCATATTTTTGGAAAGTTTGGCCCAACCTTCTTTGTTCACAAAGCAGCATTCCAAAGTATAGGAGCTGTCCAAGGTTCTGCCTTGTAGAGCATTGGGCATTGCTTAGCAACTTCTGTCTCAAGAGGTCTCCCTGTCACATCCTTGATCCCACCTCCATACACGTTGATGACATGAGTTTTTATAGTCAGTTGTGAGTTATCTTGGGGCTAATGATATTGAGAAGACCTGGTATTACCTCTGACCAAAAGGGGTTCATTTGCCCCAACTTTGTGTGTGGGTAGAATGTATCCTTTTAAAACATCAGTGATGCCATCTTCTATTTCTTGAGTCTCCTCTAAGGCCCGAGACTACCAAGCTGGCTGCACAGACCTCAGTTTCAAGCCTTATTATTGACCATCCCAGAGTTGCCTGGGCTAACCTTTGGCCTTTAATCTCAGACCACATAGCTAACCACTGCTTAGCCTCTGCCCTCCCAAAGCCCAACCCTTCATGAGCTCCACTTTTGCCAACTGGGCTCTGCTGAACCCAACTAGTCAGAGCCCAGGGGTCAAATGTGTCACCATCAACAATAGCATTACAGAGTTAATGCCAATATTCTGCTCCCAAGCTTTTCTGATCTCCCCACAGGGGCTGCCAGGACTTTGTCCCAAGGTGCCAAAAGGCACTGACAATACCATCCTGGGGCATGTTTTGTCCTCCTGGTGTCTGCACCCTCCGTTCCTGATCCACCCTCACATTTTTCCCATCAGTGACTGCCCTTGAGTAATGTAGAACCTTGTGATATACTAGACCAAGCCTGTATTTTTTTCTCTTGAGCTGCATTCTCCCTCCTTTCTCTTAGGTACAAAAAATTATTAGTTACAACTCAGTTACCTCCAGGGTAGAATGTGACTGAGTAAGTGCTGAAAGCTTAATCCTTATCTTCTTTTTAAAGGGACTCCACCTTGCTAATTTTGAAAAGGCCCAACAGCAGGTTATCCATGTGACATTTCTGGCCATAGAATCTCTTCCAAAGGGCCCCCAAGTAAGATTGTATTCCCATACTTTTACTGCCATCCTTACACTCTCTCCTCTGTGTGTCTATATCCATGAGGCATTGTATCTTGGATGGCTTCAATAATACCTTATCATAGGTAAGTTAGAACTAACTCAAACCAGCTTGGGAGAGTTGATTATTAAATTTCCAGTAGGAGCATTTACATGGCAGAAATCAGTAAGTGCTGCAAACCAGGGCTTGATTTGTTGTTTTGTTAATTGTTTAGATTTAAGAAAGTGATGGAGAAAATGTTAATAACATATATTAAACTCACCGATGTGTCCTGAATACATCTTTTCCTTAGAGAGCTGGTTGTTAAACATTCACCAGATCACTTTGATCACCATATTCCTGGCACAATTTCTAGCTTTGTTAAAGCACATTTTGCTTCTTTTGCTTCTAGGATGTGTATCTTCATGGTGCATCCAAAAACAAGAGTGTTTTTGCAAGGATGTTTCACAGAAGACATGACTTTGGCAGGTCCTCTCTATTATTCATTAGCTTGTTTTAAAGTGGGGTCTGAATGGAAATGCTTTTGGCTCTGGTAGAGATACATCAGTTTCTATGATCTAATTCTGCAACTGGCTGGAATGACTATCTATTGGTTTAAAGGGAAACAGTTTCAGTAAATTTGTTTTTAATAAAAATGTGTTACCTATGATAAATATATTTCACTTTGGCCAAATGGATCTGATTGGGAAAATATATTGAGCAGAAGTATTGGTAGACTTTAATTTCATTGCACTGAAAAAAAACTCCAAACCACGTATTGGATGCTGGTTTGAATTAAGTTCTATTTGTTTTAATAAAAGTGTATTGGTCTGAGTGTACATATATTTGTTTTACTGGCAGTGCATTGGATCCAATAAAATGATATTGGTTTTGCTGCTTATGTCTCCTTTGCACTGAAAATGGATTGAATAGAAAAACGAACTTGGCGTGAATCAGGCAGCCCCAAGGTCTCAGCTCAGCACTGGTATCCAAATCAACTGGGGAATAAAAAACCCGACCCACTGGCTTTATAATAAAATATGTGCTTATATTTAAATATGTTTTACCACCATGGGCACAGATGAAAGGCTTAATCTCCTCTCTGCATACAACACTTTGGGGAGGTAAGCTTTTCCATGAGCCACCAGTGTCTGCCTACCAGAGCCATAGAGGAAGGAATTCCATGGAAGAGGAAGGATGTGTGTCAACTTTGTCACATTTCTATCGAAACCTTTTGGTCACTGAATTGAACAAATGCTGGCTTAGCACCTACTGTGAACCTGATCCTTTTCTGGGTACTGAGAATTCAAAGATAAAAATGACAATAGTGCCTGCCCGCAGGGTGCTTACATTCTATTGAGGGATGTGACAAATGTACAGATTCACAAATACGAGATACATACAGAATAAGGAGAAAATGATTTTGGTGAGCCAGAGTTGTTCTTCAATTGTTTTTATGGATGAGGTAAACTGAGGCTCAGAGTAGTTGGGTGACTTGACAAAGTCACATAGCTGTAATAGGGTAGGTCTCAGTTGGGGCTCAAACCCTCCCATAACTCCAAGAGTCTGTTGTTTTCACTGTCCCACATAATTTATATTTCCTTTCACGCAATCAATGCCAACGTGCGGCTCAATTCATTGTCTGTTTAACTCAAATTTTAGGACTCCGGGGAAGACCAAAGTGAACCAGGACATGGGAACAGGTGCACAGAAATTTGGGATTTCTCTGCTAGGAATTGAGTTTCACCTAATTGAAAAGACTCTATGTCTTGGCAAACTTTCTCAAGTTCTGTGACTGACATGCCAACTGGGCACAGTGAACTCAGGGCAATAAACTCAATTGCTCCCAGTGGAACATAAAATAGCTTTCTCAAAACACAGAGACAAGAAATCTTACTCCAACCAAGCAGTTGCTGATTTAGCTCAAAATAAATCTTTGCTCTTGTCTTCACTAGAATTAGGCATGCCCACACCTATCCAGGAGACAAGAGGATGATGGATTCTCTATGTCTCGAGGGCCAAGAGGATGGGAGAAACTGAGACTTCGGTTTGTCTCCAGAAGACTCAAAAATAAATAGGACCTTCATAGGGAAGATTTCACTGGGTTAGGTCTGGGGCCTGTGAGGGTTCAGAGTGGAGGAAGTGCTTGGAAATAGGTTTTGTCCTGCTTTTTGACCGATAGGACCCACAGGACAGTAAATCTTAGGTTGAATTGTCCTAGAAGCTTGGTGTCAGTGTCTGAGAGACCAGGCGAGATTTGTTGGGCTTTCTTATTTTGCCTAATGCACATTTAAAGGTATAAATGCAATCTTATATACCACTTACTTACCTGTGTAACTAACCTTGGACAAATCACTTAATTTCTCTAGGCCTCTATGAAATTATGAGCTCTCTCTCTCTCTCTCTCTGTATACATACATACATACATACATATATATATATATATATATATATATATATATATATATGTATGTATGTCAGTGGTTCTCAGCCTTCCTAATTCTGCGACCCTTTAATATAGTTCCTCATGTTGTAGTGACCCCCCCAACCATATAATTATTTTCATTGCTACTTCATAACTGTAATTTTGCTACTGCTAGGAATCATAATGTAAATATCTGATATGCAGGATGTATTTTCATTGTTACAAATTGAACATAACCTACAGGTTGAGAACCGCTGCTCTCTCTCTCTCTCTCTCTCTCTCTCTCTCTCTCTCTCTCTCTCTTTCTTAATCTTCTTCTCTCTCTCTCCCTAAACCAGACCCATGATCTCATTTCTTTAGGGTCTTCAGGGTGATAA
>JAQQSW010009846.1:0-13133 GCA_028646575.1 Pseudocheirus occidentalis
CACCCCAGGACCACCACTCAAGACCACGATCCAGATCCACGCCACTCAACGCAAGAGCCCTTGGCCCTGATCAATCACCTCAGCCCCTCTGCTATCTGCAGGCCGAGGGCTCTGAAGCAGCCCAGTGGAGGTCGCTGCTGCTCCGTTTCCACTGCTACAGCCGCCTCCCACTGCTTCCTTGCCCTGGGAGCAGTTTAGCCAGATCCGCTCTTCTCCTCCTGAGTTAGCAAAATCCACTGACCTTTCTCTTAGCCTTTTTGTCTTCTGGCCTGATAAATGTGGTAACTGTGCCTCCAGTGCAGCTGATCTGCTCTCCTATAGACGCAGCTCCCCGCCCGATGCCCCGGGGCCTGACCTGGCCGGGGTTTCGGCCGCGGCTCCCAGACTGCTGTGAAGAGCCCTGCCTGATGCACTGCCTGTAGCAACAGATGTGCTTTCTGTCTTTTGGAGAGTTTTGGAGCTTGAAAATCTGTTTAGAGTCCCATTTTATGAGTTTTTTAGCATGTTTGTGTGGGAACTGCAGTGCTTTGCTGCTTCTACGCCGCCATCTTGGCTCCACCCCCCCAGACATGTTCTTCTCTATACCACAGCTATCCCTGGGGAGAATGGGCTCAAACTTCCAGAGGTGGCTAAAAAGAGTTTACTCCACCAAGTCTTCTTCCATAGGTGGCAGAGCTGATAGACAAAGCTGCTCCTTTATCTGCAGGAAACTATGTCTCAGTTGTCTGGTGCATTCACTGCTGTACTCAGTCAAGTGGAAGGCTGTTGGTAAACTCTTAAATGGGCCCCTATTCTGGGTCCTCTGGCAGCTTCCTCTTTCTACCTTTCAAGTTCAGTCAGTCACTGTTGTCTCCTTTCCTATCACTTAAAGGCTAGAAAAAAGACCCAACAGAGGCAGGAGAACAGCTGTATTGTGTGCTCATAGCTTCATGGTAGCTCCAGGCGAGGGAGGGTCCTCTGCCACCTATAGGTCCACTGCAGAAGTGCATTGCGTCTGCATGTTCCCCACCCTGGTCTATAATAAGGAAGTCCTCTAAATCATCAAACTCCCATTTTATACCTCTTTGTATCTCAGTTTCTTTATCTATAAAATGTGGTGATTGCATTCTAGATGCATTCTGTGAATCTACTCTTCCTGTCGCTCAAACTACAAGATGGTCTAACCTCCACTTGGGAATCTGAAAACTCTGGGAGGCCATTTATGAGCATGTGAAGATAGAGCTTGAAGAAGCCTGGGGGATGGAAATCCTCTGTGTAGTAACTCTTTTATTTATTTTTTTCTATTTTTGGCACAAGACTCCTCTACTCAAGACTAACTAGACTTCCAGGGCTAAGCAGAACAGTTCTAGCTGAAGACCAGATAATCCTGGGGGCCTGGAAATAGAAGCGGTTATTATTGTTATTATTAGGCATGTGTTAACTCATACAAGAAAGGGCTTGAAATATAACTTACAATAGCCAGAGGCATGAAGGAGAAGGGTAAGGGAAAAAAGGTTCAGTGGGAAGGATACAGCTGAGTCTTAGTCACCAGATTTGGTGGGCAGAATGCCAGCAAGGAAAGGAAAAGGTTCAAGGAGCTTGGAGATGTTTCTACCTAGACTTAGTACACCTTTATTATTCCATGCCTGAGTTCTACTGCATGCATCTGTTCAGGCACATCCGATTAATTTCCCATTTCTGATGTTCTGGACAGAGAATTATCAAGAATTGGTTAGAAAGATCTAGTTTGAGAACAAGGCATTGGATTTTCCCAGTATGGAAGATACCAGAAGGGTAGGGTGGGGATACCAAACAGAAGCAGGAATCACATCACCAATACATCCTTACTTTTAACAAGTCTATGACTATATCCACTGTTGAAATGTTTCTCTCCTTGGAACAAGATTTCATTTCTAAATATAACATCATGTCATTTACAAATAGGACTAATTTTGTCTCCTCTTTGCCTTGTTTTAATATGGTTTTCCCATCTTGGATAGCATTCCTAGAACTATGTCACATAATAGTGGGGGGATGAGTCATCTTTGTGAAGAAGAAAAACTGAACTCTGCATTTTAGGCACAAGCTTTCCAGAAAGGATTTTTATTAAGTCATAGTTTTTCTGCTCTTTGCATTTTTCTTCTTAGAAAGAGAAACACCCAGTGCTTTCAGACTTCTTTCTAACACAAATCATTTTGAAATCATAATTTACAGGATGCTTGAATGAAGAATATTTCCCAATTAAGATTGAGCAAGTGTCCAGAGTTTAAAGAACAGGTCAGGAAACAATTTGCTTCATCAAATAAAACAGTAGCCAGCATTTTCTGCATACTCTTAAGGCTCGTTTTCTTGTTGTTTTTGTTCAGTCTCATCCAAATCTTCATGACCTAATTTTGGGGTTTTATTGGCAAAGATACTGGAATGGTTTTGCCATTTCCCTCTCCAGCTCATTTGCAGATGAGGAAACTAAGACAAGTGAAAAGTAACTTGCCCAGGATCACACAATTAGTAATTATCTAAAGACAGGTTTAAACCCAAGAAGATCAGTCTTCCTGACTCCAAACCCAACACTATCCCCTGGGATGCCTAGCTGCCCTATCATTTTCCTACCACCATTCAATCGCTCTTTGACCATTCCCTTCAAGGGTTCTCCTCTCTAGCTAGTCAAAGGGGAATCCAAGAGTATTTCTATTAACTAGTAGAATCAAAGAAGTTTCTTCTTTCTCAGTATTGCCCTAATACTTTTGGGGCATTGGGAAAGAGGATATTGCTCTTCAGTGAACCAGTGAAGGAACTCTCCAGTGGTACAGATAGATGGTATAGGCTTAGAGTCAGGAGGACCTGCGTTCAAATTCTGAATCAGATATTTACTACCTGCATAACCCTGGCCAAGTCACTTAACCTCTGTTTGCCTCAATTTCCTAAACTGTAAGATGCATCCCTGGTTACATAATGGCATTGACCTCGCAGAAACATTTTGAGGTTCAAATGAGGTAATATTTATAAAGCACTTAGTATAGCTCCTGGAAAATAATATTGTCCATGGTGCTTAAGAAGTGCTTTTTCCTTCCCTAACCAAGGCACTTTAGACTTCTATACTATCCCCCACACCTGGTACTCGTCAGTCAGGCAGGCAATAATCAGTCAATAAATATTTAATAAGCACCTGCTTTGTACAGGTATTGAGTTAAGTGCTAGGAACTAAAGAGTTAAAAGACAATACCTGTCCTTAAGGAACACAAATTATGCAGAGATTAAAAGAGGAAATAATGAAGAGAGAGAAGGCACTAGAATTAAGAGGGGTTGGGTACCTCCATCTCCCACTCCTCCTTTCATTCTTCCTTTTATGTGTTGTTTGCTCACATTAGAATGTAAGTTCCTTGAAGGCAAAGACTCTCACTTGTGTTTGTGTTCTCTTCTCTTAGCACAGTATGTGACATAGAGTAAGCCTTAAAAAATGCTTGTTGGCTACTTCTGGACTTGTTTGGAGAGAGGAGACGAGTACTGATAGTTTCAAAAAGACTAATGAGAATTACTTTTCAGGTTAATAGAAAGGCTGAAGACTAGGAACATCTTAAAATACTTTCTTAATATTTCTAAAAGAGAAAGCAGGGAAGCTTTTGTTTACTTCCACACTTGCTTTACCCTTATCCATACTGGGAAAGCTTCTATTTTTTTTAAATAATAGTTTCAAATATATGCTTTTGATCATATTAAAGAAAAATTCTTTTTGAGGGTTTTAACATAAATATTTAATTTTGTCAAAATTCTTTTCCTGCACCTATTAAAATAATTATATGGATTTTAGAATCTTTGTTGTTTATATGACCAACTACCTAGGCATCCTTGCTATGACTCAAACTTAATAATAGTAAATTCAATAGTAAAATGAAATGAAAATATTAGTAAATTATTTTCTAGATATATTTCTGTAGTCTGCTTACAAGGATTTTATTTATTTTGTATCATTAATTATTTTAGCCTATAGCTCTCTTTCTATATATTGTCTTCCTCTTGTTTATCACAACCATTTTTGTCATGTAAAATAATTTTTAAAGTGTTTTCTGTCTCTATTTTTTGAGAACAATTTTTATAGTCATTAGTAATTGCTTCTTAAATGTTTGATAAATTCCTTTTGTAAATCTATCTGGCTCAAGATTTTTAATTTATAGTTTACTCAATTTATTTTTCCAAGACTGGGTTGAAATATCTATTTCTTATAAGATTTTATTTCCTATGTATATTTCAGCCCCAAATTCAATGGTTCCTTTGGGTTTCCTGAACTGACATCCAGTGATAAAGAAATACTGAAGGCCTACTCTACTTTCCAGCTCATCAAATTCATCACTTCTATCCCTGCCTCCCAATTTCATTTTAACATTAAAAAAAATTATTTACAATATCAAATTCTCTTCTCTTCCTTGCCCTCTTTCTCAACCATTAAAAAGGCAAGAACAGTGAAACCTATTACAAATACATATATAGTCATAAAAAAATTCATGCATTAACAATGTGTTTGCCTTTACCCCACCCTCAAAGAAAGAAAATGTGCTTCAATCTACACTCTGAGTCCATCAGCTCTGTCTGGAGGTAGATAACATCTTTTATCATAAGTCCTTTGGAATTGTGATGAGTCATTATACTGCTCACCGTATTTTGCATCAGTTCATACAAATCTTCCCATGTTTTTCTGAAACTATTCTCTTCATCATTTCTTATTACACAACAGCATTTCCTCATGTACATATACCATAACTTGTTCAATTATTCCCCAATTGATATGTAGCCCTTCCAATTCTTTGACACCACAAAAAGAGTTGCTATGAATAGTTTTGTGCATTTGAGTTCTTTTCCTCTTTCTTTGATTTTTTTCTGTGATATAGTTATTTAGGTATTTTGTTTCCTCTTCTGGTCAATTTATATATGTTTTATAAATATTCACCCATTTCATTTAGATTGTGAGTTTTATTGGCAACTAGTAGGTGAAATAGTTCCTAATAATTGCTCTTATTTCTTCTTCACTGGTTGTAAATTTACCTTTTTTCATTTTTTTATATTAATAATTTATTTTTCTTTTTTAAATCAAAGTAGCTAATGACTTAAACAGTCAATCTTCAACCTTCTCATGTTGGCAACCGTACATATTCATTGTTATGCACAGTAGAGAACAAAAAGAGAGAGAGAGAGACATGATGCAAGCAGCTGGTATCCTACCAGATGCTTCACTGGTCATGTTCACCCTACCATTGCAAATAATGTCTACCACCCATGTATTCATTGCATATTTCATTGTTTGCCTTTAAAACTCAAATTTTGTGTTTCAATTATGCCCCCAAAGTGTAGTGCAACTCCTTTGGGCTAAGCCCAAACAAGCAAGGTCAGTGATGCAGTTTACTGAGAAAATAAAGGTGTTAGATAAACTTCTTGCCAGGATGTCACTGTCAGCCACAAGTTTGGTGTTAACAAATTGAGGATTCATCACATCTACAAAAAGGTGGAAAATATTTCAACCACCGTGTCCTTCACAGTGTCCAATAACATTCACCAGCCATGAAAGACAGAGTCAGAGGTAATGTTGAGACCTCACCGATCTTGGCATCTTCTGACAGCAATGACTAAAGTTCCAGAAACCTCTACCTCAGTTTTCAGAGAGCAGCCAAGGTAGGAATGTTTATAGCAGTCTAGTACACATTACAACACCCTCCCACTGTCATCTGACACAGAGGGAGGTAAAATTCAGGTTAAAAATGTTTTTGTTTTAAGAATTTTATTTGCTGTACACTATTGATGGTACTGAAGATTTCATGTGTTACGAAAAGTGAATATTGTCCAAAATTAACATTTTTTTGTTTTGTTAGCAGAAAAGGTCACAAAATTCTGGGGAATTACTAACCAAAAAAATGTTTTGCATGTTACCAATTTTATTTTAAGCATTTCATTTTGTGAGTTTTTTTCATGGTTGCTGTGTCAAAAAAAGTATTTGTATTACCCCAGCCAAGGCAAGGCAAATCACTTCACTTCTATTTGCCTCAGTTTTCTTAACTGTAAAATGGGGATAACAATAGCACCTACCTTCCAAGGTTATTGTGAGGATCAATTTTTGGTTGTTAAACATTTACCAGCATGTCTGCCTGTAGTTTTTGTGTCAGAGACCATCTCATGACAGGCCAAGGACATGTTGAAAGATTTTTTTCTCCTTTCTCACTTCATAGATCACACTCAGGAATCTGAGACAGCATATGCAAAGCACCTTTTAGCATATTGAAGCAAATATTCTATTTATAAAAGTAGAGTTGACAATATTTCATTTGCCATGCTATTTACATTTAAGTAGATTTTTGACCTGTAAATGTCAAAACTTTTAAATTGCTTCCATCGGAATTCTTTGTTCATCCATCCATTTGCATTCACTTTCTCTCTCATGCAGTTGTATGGAGTTCCTTCTCTGTTCTTCTAGTTCTGCTTTAAAAAAAAGAACTTTACATTATGTCATAAAGATCTTTGAATATTTCCCTGTATTCCTCATACTTGTTGGTCTTAGTTGAGCTACAGAACTCCATTACCTTAACATTCTTCCATTTATTTCCCATTCCTTCTTTGTTGGACACTTATGATTATAGGATCAATGATTTAGAGCTGAAAGAGACATTAAAGCCTAATGAATCTAACTACCACACTTTATAGAAAAGAAACTGAGGTCCATTGAGGTTAAACAATTTTCCAGGGTTACAGAGTCTGAGGCAGGCTTTAAACCCATGTCTTCAATGACCCCAACTCCACTGCCCTTTTAGAAGCATCTGGGTGGTGCAGAAGATAGAATGTTGGATCTGGAGTCAAGAAGACCTG
This sequence comes from Pseudocheirus occidentalis, assembly GCA_028646575.1. Lineage (NCBI taxonomy): Eukaryota > Metazoa > Chordata > Mammalia > Diprotodontia > Pseudocheiridae > Pseudocheirus > Pseudocheirus occidentalis. Next base: position 6,826 of record JAQQSW010009846.1, read on the forward strand.
AACACAAATCCATTTATTATCTGTGTGATCCTTGGCAAGTCACCTAACTTCTATGTGCCTCAGTTTCCTTAACTGTCAAATGGGGATAATAATAACATCTACCCTGGTGAGTTGTTGTGAGGATCAAATGAAATCATATCTCTAAAAAGCACTTGGTATAGTGCATGGCACATAGTAGGTACTCTGCAGTTGCTCATTTCCTTTCCTTTCACCTTCTCCATCTACTGTGCCATGCTGCCTCTCCATCTGGTGACTCTAAAATGTGCTTTTGTGGTTTTGGTTTTTGCAATTACAAATAACACTCCAGAACTCTTGGAAAAGGCTGCCCTTTCATTTGATTGTCTTTGGTAATGCTTCCTCAAGTATGTTGCCAATGGTGGAATTGTTCAGTAGCTCTAGTTCTTCTTCAGCTAATTAGTGGTTTGCTGTGTTCTGAGACAGTTTGGACACAGAGGCTGGAAGATAAGTCTTGAAAATGTAGACATCAACCACTCAGAAGCCACAAGGGAACTATAAGTCCCAAATGACATGTAGACTTGTACCGTCTCCTAAGACATTTGAAAAAGCACTTTCCATTTGTTCTTTGTCCATCCTTCCACCATCCAGTCCCCTCCTCCTTTGGAATAAGGTTCTAGCTCCCAGAAAGTCCAAGATGTGCTAATATAGTTAATCCCCAGGAAGGGCAAATGAGTGGCATTGTGAGAGAAAAGGGAAGTGCTGTAAAAATGGGAAGGACTTGGAAGAACCCTGGTTTCCCCATTTTTTTGCCCTCTCAAAATCTCCAAGGTGGGTTCAATCTCAGGAAGGTTGGAGAGGGATGGATGAACCCCTTTTGTTGATGTCTCTCCAGGAATTCCCAGATTATGTCCTTCTTGGACATGGTCAGGAAATAAATTGAAATAGAGGGGGTAGCAGTTACCATAGACCTAAAAAATGAACCCCATGATCCAATGTATAAAACTAATACTAGACCCTTTAAAATTTACAAATGCTTCTCATCCATTGTCTGGTTTGAGCTTCATGACCCCACCAAGGGGTGGATAGTACTATACCCCTTTTATGGAAAAACTACAGCTCAGAGAGGTTGTCATATTATAGTTGTTGCTGCTGTTCAGTCATTTCAGTTGTGTCTGATTCTTTGTGACACTATTTGGCAGAGATACTAGAGTGGTTTGCCATTTCCTTCTTCAGCTCATTTTACAGATAAGGAAACTGAGTCTGACAGGGCTAAGTGACTTGCCCAGGGTCACACAACTAGCAAGTGTCTGAGGTCAGATTTGAACTCAGGTGTTCCTAACTCCAGGTCCAATAGTCTATCCACTGAACTACTTAGCTGCCCCACAAGTCATAATAACTAGCTTTTATAGAGTGCCTTAAAGGTTTAAAAATGCAAGACAGTGAGCTAGAAAGAGCCAGAAGCAGTAGATGGTTTCCTTAGAGATGGAAGTAGGAGCAAACCCCAAAATTCACAACAAAGTTCTAGAGATATCTGAAGAGAACCAAGATTGGGTTTGGGACCTGAAAGGTTCACCTCAGAGCCACAGTTGAGGATTTGAGTTAGAACAAACATAGAGTAAATCAGAAATAATCATCATACCAATAGGTTTTGTCATGGAACCATTTCAGCCATGTTCTACTCTCCACAACCCCAGTTGGGATTTTCTCGGCAAAGGTACTGGACTGATTTGCCATTTCCTCCTCCAGTTCATTTGATAAGCAAATAGAGTTAAGTGACTTGCTCAGGATCACACAACCAGGAGGTATCTGAGGTCGAATTTGAACTTCGATCTTCCTGACTTCCGAGTCAGTACCCTATCTACTTTGCCACCTAACTGCCCCAATAATAATCATTAACATAAACATACCAGTTTGAGAGTCATAAAACACTTTATATAATATCATCTAATTTGATCCTTACAACATCCCTGCAAGGTAGTGCTATTATTATCCCCATTTGACAGTTGAGCAAACTGAGGCAGAGTGAGGTTAAATGATTTGCAGTCACCCACTTATTAAGTATCTGAGGCAGGTTCAAACTCAGACCTCCTGACACCAGGTCCAGTGCTTAATGTTCTATGACACTTACTTGCCTTTGTAGCACTAAAGGTCTATACATTAGGCATGTACAAGTTTTTAGCCCAGACTTTCATCAGCTGGTCCTGCATTCCTGGCTCTCTCCAGCTCACTTCAGCTGGAGACCTCCCCATGCCTTTACTTCCTTCGTTAATCATATTAGAATCTATAGGGCAGTGGATAAACATAGGATGCTAATCTGGCAGAAAACTGGGGTGGAATCCAAAATAGATTTGGAAGGGAGTGTTTGGGATGGATGAGTAAAACAACTTGTTACACCAGAATTTTCCTCTGCAGTGTGAACTAGTCATCTTGATACAGAGGTGTCATAGGTTCCTAGACATAGAGGTAGAAGGGACCTGAGATGACGTCTACCCCAAACCAACCCACCACCACCTCATTTTACAGATGAGAAAACTAAATCCCAGAGAGTTTGTGATTTGTCTGAGGTCACACATATAGGAAGCAGCAGGGGTGGATTTGAAACCAGAAGATCTGACTTCCTAGCCAAGGCTTTTTCCACTGTACCAAGTCATTGCATTCTGTTTGTCCCAGACTTCAGAAGTAGCCAGGTAAATTTTTACCTGAAGGGCAATGAATAGTGCAGTTCCGAAGTATGAAATCAACTAAAGATTTAAGCTAGAGATAAGGTGGGAGGGGAACAACATAGAAATCTCCAGAAAATCTCCAAGGAACTGATATGTAACATATAACAATGAATAGTCTGTTATCTTGGTCAAGTTGTCAGGGACCATGTGGAAATCATCATTTGTGGATAACGGCGAGTCAGTCTTAAGGTCTAACATTACTATTCCCAGGAACACAAAGGATTTGGCAGGGGAGGTAGCAAGCCTTTGGGTTTCTCCATGCTTGGTCTGGTCACATGCTTTCCAGGATTACATAAGAAACTGAGCTACCAGAACCCTAAAGGATTGTACACAAGGGTGTGAACAATCTCTGGAACTGAATTCAGACATATAGTACCATAGGCAGAACACTGACCAAAGAACCCTCCCTGGGACGATACATAGCCAAGAGCAAATGTGCAGGAACCTATCAGCCATGTAGCCTTGGAGTCAAAGACTCCCATATGACATGAATGGCCTGGGCACACTTTGGGCATATCTCATTCTGGTCTGTTGCCTTCATCTGGGGACATCTGTATTTGGTAAACTCTCCCACCCCCACCCCAAACATACCAACTAGATGTCCTCAAGAATACTCTGTCTTTTTAAAAGTTTTATTTATTTGTTTTGTTTATTTATTTTGCTTTTTGGAGGAGGGAAGAGTGGGCAGTTGGGGTTAAGTGACTTGCCCAAGGTCACATGGGTAGTAAGTGTTACATGTTTGAGACTGGATTTGAACTCAGGTCCTCCTGACTCCAAGCCCAGTATTCGATTCACCACATCACCTAGCCACCCCTCAATCTTCTTTTTTTTTTAATTAGTAAGCACCTATTATGTGTTAGGCACTGGAGGGACAAAGACTAAAATTAAGCAGTTTCTGCCCTCAGGGAGCTTATAGTCTATAAAAGGAGATAACACATATATACATATGTACGTACAATGTGCATGTATATATGTACACACACACATATATGTATGTAATATAAAATATGTGTCTACACATGTATGTGTATTATATATGTATGTGTGTATATACATATACACACTATATATAAATAATATATTTTATATGATTGAATATATCACACACGCACACACACACGCACACACACACACACGCACACGCACGCACGCGCACACACGCACACACGCACACACACGCGCACACACACACATGCACACACACACACACACACGCACGCACACGCACGCACACACACGCACACACACGCACACACAAGTACCAGGTCATTTGAAGAGAGAAAAGTACTAGCAGTTGTGGGGATAAGGAGGCATCTCTTGGAGGAAGTGATCATGAAAATGAACTTTGAATGAAATTCAAGACTCTAGGAGGCAGAGGTAAGTTGAGAAAATGCATCCCTGGTCAAGGACAGAGATGCACGGTCTGGAGGGATGATCTGCAGAATGAATAATAAAGGAGTGGGGTGGGGGTTACTGTGTGAGAAGCTAGAAATGTAGGTTAGAACCAGGTGGTAAAAAAAAGGGGGGGGGGAGGTGGGGAAGGGGCTTTAAATGTCAAACACGGCAGTTTGTGTTTGTTACTCAAGTTAATAGCCCCTGGACTTTATTGAGGAGAAAGATGTCATAGTCAAATTTGTGCTTTCAGAAAATCAAAGTGATATAAACTTCTATGTTTGACATTAAAAGCCCTTTCTTTGCAACCTGGTTCCAACCTGTATTTTTAGCCTTTTCTCCCCTTATCTGGAAAGTTCCTTGTTGGAAATTCCAGCAATCTAGAGAAGAACCCACGGCAGAAGGTGCTTTCAGGTCTGCTCCTGGGCACTGTGCTGGCTTTTCAGGATAGAGAAAGGCTGTGTCCCTAGCAAGAAAAGGAGGCCAGCTGAACTGAGCTGGGAACTTGGGACACAAGCTGCTGTTTCCTGTCTAGTCAAACAAGCATTAATCTTGTATCAGAGACATCTTCACACCAAAGGATGAGATGAGCTTGTGGAAATGTCTTGTGACCAGAAACCTAAAGAAATCTCTTATTGTGCTACCCATGGAGGAAGTCCTAATGCCCTGACAATTGCCATGATGAGGCACAAGGAAGTTATCTCAACGGAAAAGTAAAGCAGAAACACTCAGAAATTGTGCAACTGGTGAAGTTCCAAATTGCTTCATCATTCAATTTTCTTCAAAAATGTTTTTTTTAGATACCTAGTGGGCATTTAAAAGTGGGGAGGAGGGGGAAGAAGGAACTTTAGAAAAGCAGGATGGTGTCATGCTTCAGAGTCAGGAAGAGCTGGATTCAAATCCTCCCTCTGACACATGCTGGCTTTGTGACCCTAGGGGACAGATCTCTTGACCTCTCACTCATTTGTGTCAAACTCAAATAGAAATAAGGCTGACTTAAGCCACATGAAAGGACTTCTACAGGAAGCATAATGGCTTAGAAAACCACATGAGTTTTAATATTTTTATTAATACATAAACATATTAAAATCAGATAGAAACTACATTTGAATCTGGTTTGGGGTACACTTTGGGAGTTGTGGGCCACATGTGATTCACAAGCCACGTGTCTGATTCCTCTGCTCAAGGCAACTCTTTTTTTTTTTTTTGGAGGTGGGAGGGCAGAGCACTTGGGGTTAAGAGACTTGCCCAAGGTCACATGGCTGGTAAGTGTTAAGTGTCTAAGGTCGGATTTGAACTTAGGTCCTCCCAACTCCAGTATGGGTGCTCTATTCACTGTGCCACCTAGCCGCCCCTGAAGGCAACTCTTTAAGGGGGAGGGAGAGAAGAAGGAAGGGAGAGAATAAGCATTTACATAATGATTACTGTGTGCCAGGTTCTGTGCTAAGTCCTTTTCACACAATCTCCTTTGATTCTCACAACAGCCCTGCAAGGTAGGTACCATTATCATTTGATTTTACAGTTGAGGAAACTGAGGCAAACAGAGGTTAAGACTGTAAAGTTGCAGAGAAAGAGCCTAGTCACCAGGGTCTCCCTATACGGATGAAATCCCAAGTCTGGTTTAAAAAAAACAACAGCAACAACCACTCAGAGACAAAGCAGTTCAAAGTGACTGCCCTCAAGGAGCAGAGATTCCATTGGAGGGTGGCAATATTTACACTAGGGATTCTTAACCATTTTAATAACATCAACCTCTTTGGCAGATTAGTTAAGTCCATAGATCCCTTTTGAGAAGAATGTTGTTAAACAATTGAAGGAAATGCGAAATTTCAAATACAGGTTAGTGAAAAGAAAGATATGATTTTTCCCCCCTAAGTTCACAGACTCCTGAAATCTATCTATGGAGGTCTGTGGACCCCAAATGAAGAATCCCTCATTTAAAAAGATAATTAGAATACAAGAAGAAAGAGGAGACAGAAAACTCTAATGATTGAAGGGATCAAGGAAGGTTAATGGATGAGATGGTAACTGAACTGAGCTGGGAAGGATGTCACCTCCCTCATCCACCTCAAAAACTCCAGCGGCTCCCTGTTGATGAGGTGTAGGCTCTGGGACCCCTCCCCCCTTTTTGAGCTCTCCTTGATTCTTTGGCTCTGGGAAAGTAAACCTTCCCAGGGAAGACATTTGCCTGAGGTCATGGGCCTTGAGATGCGGCTCTGCCCACGTCTTTAGCTC
>JAQQSW010009847.1:0-13132 GCA_028646575.1 Pseudocheirus occidentalis
AACAAGGCGGGGGGGGAGGCATGCAGGATAAGAAGGAGGGACATACAAGCAGCCTCTCACAATTTGCCCACCGTGGAGATGTCCTGTGTAATTACACATGTACAGCCTGTATTGAATTGCTGCTCCTCCCAGTGGGAGTGGGTGACAGGGGAGGAATTGCAAGAATCTAGAATTTAAAGCTATACAATCAAATGCAACTGGGAAATAATACATACAGTCACGTATGTCCCCTGCCCCTCCCTGCCCTGCTAGAAGGAGGAGGACATAAAAGGGAACAGATTGTGGGAGGGGCCTTACAGTGGGATCAATGTTCTGGGCTGGGGGGTAGGGGCAAGAAGTGGAGAAAATTTGTAACTCAAAACCTTGTGGAAATGAATGATGTAACCAAGAAAATAAATTAAAATTAAAAAAAAGAAAATGAATGATGTAAACAAGAAACAAATAAAATTTATTACATAGAAAAAAAGAAATAGACATGCTGGCTGTGTGACCCAGGCCAAGTCCTTAGACTTTGCAAGTTTCTTTCCTGGATCTGGGTCTGAGCAATAATAGACTTGTCACTCAGCGTGTATCAGCAATATGAGAAGCTCTGATGGTTCAGAGTGACAATATTGCAGGTTCCCCATTACTATAGGATTCCTGTTCTACTTATCTGTCTGCAGTGTTTAGATTAGGATAAAATCTGGAACTGAGATCCCACCCTTCTCCTGGGTTCTTAGCTACATACCAATGCTGCACACTTATGAAGTTTCTCCTCTCTTCGTACATAGCCCTAGAACTTCAACTGTTTCTCACCCTGGACCATTACCTCTGGGCACAGGCCCTCTCTTCAATCCACCCTGGATCTATATTATCCAGTACTGTGTTGTGCGTCCCAAAGCTGCCAGATGGCCACTGTTCTTGTCATAGGGTCCAGCTATGAGCCTGGGATCTCCTCTTGCCCTGGTATACAACTTTTCCCTTTGTAGAAATGCTCTGAGATGTTATACTCCTGGCCAGAACCTACCTCCATTATCCTGCTCTACAAATCTCATTCTGTCTCCCTATGTCTACTTAGGCTAGAAAAATGACTATTACATGTTTTGAATTTCTTTATCAGGATTTGGTCCAGTGCATTTTCTAGATCTGTCTGGAAGTATCTGGGGCAGAGGGGTAGGTGTGGGGAGGGGAGAAGCTCATGGCATTTCTTCCTGCAACTAAACCGTCTTGACTCAGCTCCTCACTGGTACTACTATCTTGGCTATTGCCCACTGGTAACTTTGAAGAGCAAAGCAAGGAGGTCATGTGAAATGAGCAGATTGAATAACTGAGACACAAAGTGTTTGAGGGAATATCAACATGTATATTCAAGCAGAAAGAAGATGGGCAGAAAGACCGTACCAGACACCTACCTTGTTGAGAAAAAAAGAGGGGCATCCTGAAGGTCAGTAAACCCAACCAAAATTCTGGTTGAGTGGTAGATGGATTGAGTGAACCTCAAAGGAGGAGAGATCACTGAATGATAGTGGTAGAAGGAACACATGGAAGTGGTTGGTAGTGGGAAGCAAGGGAAAAGCTGAGCCAGAGCTTGAGAGGAAGGCCAAGGACATCTGTGTCATCAGGAAGGACTGAGGCTTCAATGAGAGCCAGAAGACAGAAAAGTGGGAAAAGAAAAGATTTAAGACGAAAACAAGTTTGTTGTCAATGAAATATATATTCTGGTGAGCACAGCAGAAGTTTTAAAGCAGGATACTGGAGGGAGAGTAATGAGGGGAATGAAGACAAGGTAACCAGGAGTGGAGAATGGGGAGACGACATTGGAAACTAACTATTCTGCAATATGCTTTTTCTCTACTCGCCATAATCTTAAATAAGATAATAGCCAGAAAAAACCTGAGCGATTATCAAGGCCAGTTGTTAACATTTTTTGTGTCATAGGTCGCCCCCTTTGCAGTCTGGAGAGACCTATGGATCCTTTCTCAAAAATTTTTAAAATACATAAAAGATACACTATTATTACAAAGGAAACTAATTCTACTCAATTGTACTTAGCACAGTCCTTGGTATATAGTATAAACAATGACTGACTAACTGAAGTACAGTTATCAAAATATTTTACAAAACAAGTTTGGAGGCTTAAGGTTGAGAATCTCTCTGAATTTTATTTTACAAATAGGAAACAGAGACTTGGAAAATTTAAATGAATTGTCCAAAGTCACTCTGCTAGTGAGTGTCAGAACCAGGATTTTAACTTAGATCCTCCGCTTCCAAATCCAATTCTAACTCTTTGCATTATACCAATAATCTATAAAACATCTGCCACTGGAAGAGTACCAAGGAAAACAATGTGCATATATTCTACATTTTAGAAACAGACTACTGATCTCCTTTTAGAACTTAGGCAAGCAGACTTTTATCTTCATAATTACACATTTCACTGAAATACTATATCAAATTCAGAATCAGAGAATCTGAAAATTCTAGAAATGTAAGGAATCTCAGAAGCTTTCCTATTCAATCCATAAGTGAACAAGATTTTGATCTAAGATAATAATAAGTTGTCATCTAGTCTCTGCTAGAAGACCTCCACACAAGGGAAAAATATGAGACCTGAGATTCAATTTTCATTTAAGGACAAACACTGTATTCTGTGTTTGGGAAAAAGTTACTAAAAAATCAAAAGGAAGACTTAGTAACATATTGCAATGGAAAGGATACGAGGTGTTCCTTCGGTGCGGCAAACCAAGTAAAGACATGCAGCAATGACATGTGCCATTTTTCTCCCACGTGTCAGATGCTTGCTCACTGCCATCTTGAAGAAGTTAAATGCTGTATCAAGACAATGTTGATTTAATTGTAACTGATTTCCCAAGTGATGAATCTGACGCTTGCCTAGAAAATAAGTTTAAAAAATTTTAGAAAACATAATTTTGCATCTAGCTCATCACAATTTTATTGAAAAAACAGAAGATTTTGTATGAATTTAATTTTCAAAAAAGATCTGACCAACCCAACAATTAAGATCTAAGAATAAAATACATCTTTTGAACTTATTTAAAATTTCACAAGTTTTATAGGTCAAATCACATTTTAACATAATTAATGACTACAAGTGATACTTGCAATGTTCTGCCCTCAGAGTTCCCTACTTCTGCAATGAAAGGAAGAAGATAGTTTTTTTCCCCTTTTTAAGGTATAATGACTTGGTCACTACAAACTAACACTGAATTTTACAGTTTTTGTTTTTCTTCCCATTTTCATAGGACCTGTTCTGTATGCTGTTTTCCTGCTTCTCATTATTTCAATTTGCATCAGTTCATTTGAGTCTATCCATGCTTCTCTGAATTTTTCTTATGGAACAGTAATGTTACATTCATGTTAACAATTACATTATTAACATAATTTAATTAGTCATTCTCCACCTGATGAGTATCTACTTTATTTCTGTTCTTGTTTAGTCATTCAGTCATGTCTGACTCTTTATGACCCCATGGCATATCAGGCCCTTCTATTCTCACTATCTTTCAAAGTCTAGCCAAGTTTATGTCTGTTGTTTCCATGATACTATCTGCCTCACCCTCTGCCATCTTCTTATCCTTTTCACTTCCATCTTTCCCAACACCAGGGACTTTTCCCATGAGTTCCATCTTTTCATCATGTAGCCAAAGTATCTATCTGACCTTCCAATGAATCATATGAATGAATTTCTTTAAGAACTGGCTGATTTGATCTCTTTGCTGTCCTGGGGATTCTCAAAAGTCTTCCTCAGCACCACAATTTGAAAGCGTCAGTTCTGAGGCACTTAGCTTTCCTTATAGTCCAATTCTCACAGTCATACACAGCTACTGTAAATAGCACAGCTTTGATTATATGGACCTTTGTCAGCAAGGTGATGTCCAGATCTGCCATAGCTTTTCTTTCAAAGAGTATGCATCTTAATTTCATGGGGCTGCAATTGCTGTGGGCAGTGACCTTTGAGTCCAAGAACATTCAAGCTGATACTATTTCTATTTCTTCTCCCTCTATTTGCCAGGAAGTGATGGGATCAGATCTTAGTTTTTCTTATGTTAAATTTCAAGCCAGAGGTGGTCCTTCACTTTGCCATGATCAATCTTTTCGCAGACCTTTGATCCTTTCACCTCTTCTCATGTCAAGCAGATTTAATTTACCAACTATCACTCCCAACTTTGATCCCTCCCTATCCTATCTACTGGGTCTTTCCCTACCTGTCCACAAATATGACCATGTGTCTACCACCTTCAAGAAACTCTCACTGGATTCCATTATCACCTCTATTGGCTTTGTCTCCTCTTCTCACCTATCTCCTTGAGATAGTCACAGTAGGTGACTGAACTTCCTCTCTTTGTACTCTTCTAAAACCTCTGCAATCTGGCTTCCAACTTCATCATTCAACTGAAACTGCTTTCACTAAAGTTACCAGTGATCTCCTAATCAGCAAATCTAATGGCTATTCCTCAATCTTCATCCCTTTGGACAATTCTGTAGCATCTGACACAGAGGTCCATCTCCTGCTAGAAAATCTCTTTTCTAGTTTTGCTTGGTTGGGGTTTTTTTTTTTGACATTCCAGTCTCATAGTTCTCCTCTGATCCTGTTTAACCATTCCTCTTCCATCTCCTTTATCTGATCTTCATTCATGTCATCCTTAAGGCTCTATCCTAGGCCCTCTTCTTTTTCTTCCGTTACACTCCCTTACTTGGTGATCTCATCAATTCTCCTATGTTCAATTATCATCTTTAGGCAAAGGATTTCCAGGCGTGTGTGTGTGTGTGTGTGTGTGTGTGTGTGTACACACACACACACACATGCACATATATCTGATCTTAGGCTCTTTCCTAAGTTCCAGTCTTGTATCACCAACTGGGTATCTGACATTTGAACCTTAAGCTCACTAAATCCAAAACAAAACTCACTATTTTCCTCCCCCAACCTTTCCCTCTTCCAAACCTTCATATTACTGTCAAGATCACCAATATCTTTTTTGTGTGCCAGGTGCTCAACCACCTTGTGTTGTCCTTGACTCCTCAGTCAGTTACAAAAGCTCTCATGTATTCAACAGCATTTCTCTTTTTTCTAGTCACACAGACACCACCTTAGTTCAGGTCTTCATTACTTCTCAGAGGGGTTTCTAATTGATCTCTTTAGCTCAACTCTTTTCCAAAGCATTCTCCACAAAGCCACCAGAGTGATTTTCTTAAAGCATAGGTGTGACTATGTCATGCCGCTACTCTGTAAACTACAGCCTTTTCCTATTGCCTCTAAAATCAAATATAACAATCCTTTATTTGATATTTAAAGCTCTTTATAACCTGGCACATCGTATTTTCTGGCTTTTTAGCTGTTGTTGTATTGTTTTACAAAGTATTCCTCCCAGCACAGACATTCCCTGGCTCAACCATACTGGCCTACTTGCTACAACTCACATACTCAGCTTCAAACCCCAACTCTGTGCGTTTTCACTGGCTTTCCCTAACTCCTTCTTTACTTCCATCTCTAAAAATCCCTGCCTTCAGGATTCAGCTAAAATACAACCTTCTGCAAGGAGGCTTTTCTGCAGGCCCTCAGCTCTAAGTGCTTTTCTTCTAAGGTTATTTTCCATGTATGCTGTATGTATCCAATGTTATTTCTCCCAGTAGGATATAAGCTATTTTGAATGGAACTGTTTTCTTCGTCTCTCCAGTACTTAGCAAATATCCCCTATTATTGATTTTGAGCAATCTTTCAAATGGTTCTTCAAAGTTTATCATTCTTCTTTTGAGAATTGTTTGTTCATATGCACTTACTGTTTACTCATTGGTAAATGGCTTTTGGGATTATATATATTGTTAGTTCTTTATACAGCTTAGATAACAGACTCTTTGTAATAAAGACTTTGTCCCAATACACTTTTCTTCCTTATCCTAGTTACACTGATTTTACACATGCAAAAACTTTTCAATCTCATATAACTGAAATTCTCTATTTTATCTTTTGTGAACACTTCTCTCTATTCTTTGGCTAACAATCCCCTGAGCCATAGAAAGGTACCTGATCTATCACCTAGATTTTCAGGATGTGACTGTATTTGTATCTGCTTTGTATTTACAGTGCTACATGAAAAGCATTTGTTAAAGCACTGTGCTGAATACTGAGGATACAAAAAAAATGCAAACCAAGAGAGTCCTTGCACTTCAAGAGCTTATTTTTTAATAGGGAGAGATACATGTGGTATAAAGTATATGCCTAAAACTAATTTCTATCAAACAACTTTGCAGCTTACCCAACAGCATTTGTCAAAAATGGGATTCCTTCACCCCAAAAATGTTGTTCCTAAATTATCAAACACCAAGTCATTGAATTCAATTGTTCCCAATTCCACCTTTTTCAGTCTGTTATACTGATCTTTTCAATTTTTTTAGACCATAAATGCCTTAAAATACATAATGTCTGGAAATGTTACAATACATTCATTCCTACTTTATTTTATTAACTGTCTAAAGCATTGGTTCTCAACTTCCTAATGCTGTAACCCTTTAATACAGTTCCTTATGTTGTGGTGACCGCCAACCACAAAATTATTTTCGTTGCTACTTCATAACTGTAATTTTGCTACTGTTATGAATTATAATGTAAATATCTGATATGAAGGATATATTTAAATTGAACATAACCCACAGGTTGAGAACCACTGCCCTAAAGACTCCAGATCTCATTATTTTTCCAAATTAATTTTATTGTTTTGTCTGGTTCTATGACAGTTTGATTGGAATAGCACTAAATCAATTCATTAATTTGGACAGTACAATTAGATGGATTCAGGACTGGTTGAATGACCAATACAAAATGATGGGGTTCTGACTTCTGCCTAGGCTTTTGCCCAGCAACAGCAGATACCTCAGCAACCAAGGGAGAGGGATTGGGGGTGGGAAATGAATCTTTCTTTTAACAGCTTACTAAGCAACGGCCTTGTGGTTTCACATATATAGTGATTAGCTCTTGTGCAAATAGCTTTTATAATTCCTAGAATCATTTTTCTTGCCAAAACACCCATTCTTGGAATTATTCTTCCTGCTAAAAGACCCTAGCCCCCAACCATGTGTAAAACTCACATCTGTACTCATGCCCCCAATGCTCACCCTCATCAGGAAATTGTGCAAGAACCTGCACGATCTGTACCATCAGCTCCTGGCAAACTGCCCAGAATTCATGCATAAATATGCCTCTTCTAGCTCTGTATGCTGCTAGACCTTTAAGGACTAAGTCTGCCCTGTTGTGTGTAATAAATCTTGCTCTAACAAAGCTATGAACTTGCTCTCTGAAATTCTTTTCCAAGCAACCCCAAATCCAACCAACATGCCATCCCTCCTCATCACAAAAGAATAATCATTAATGATTTCATGTAAAGTTTAAAAGAGGTCTCACTATGTACCTCACAGGGTTCTTTGGAAAAAAGAATTGTGTAAGCTATAATCAGTTATATTATCTAATATTGAAGCAAATGGAAATGTAAAAAGTTCAAACAGCTTATGGCATATACCTTTTCAGAAATACAACATATGTGCAACAATGGGCAACCCCTAGCTATCCACAATGAAAATTACTTTTAGAAGAAATAGTTCACATGTACCAACCTGCTGGGTCAATTGTCCACATTTTGCTATTATCAAAACCAATACTCTCCCCCACTAGCACATATAAATAATTAGGAGCTCACCCTTCTAGATTAGCTTAATATTAATGTAATCTAGCACCCAAATTCAAGAGGAAAAAGTACCATTCTGAAGAGTCTGAGCTCTGGATTCCTTTCCCAGGTTCACATGGAAGCCTCCTCCTACTGATGGAATTTTGCCCGCACCTATAACATAGAAATTATAAGAAATTACTGAAGATATAAGATACTTTGTCATTCCAATGCTATGACTTTTCCATTACATATGGCCAACATTCTCTTAAGCCACAAATGAAAGGTTACTGTTCATTTTAATCATGTCCCAACTTTTTGTGACACCATTTGGACTTTTCTTGGCAAAGATATTGGACTGGTTTACCATTTCCTTCTCCAGCTCATTTTACAGATGAGGAAACTGAGGGAAACAGGATTAAGTGATTTGCCCAGGGTCACACAACTAGTAAGTGTCTGAATCTAGATTTGAACTCAGTCTCCCTGATTCCAGGCCTACCACTATACCACTTAGTTGCCTATAAAGGTAAAATAAAAGGTTGTTTATAAAGTCATCTACCAAATAATTCAGATTAATCCAGGAACTACTAAGCCCAATTAACTGGAGCTTGAGTTTCTCCATTCTCAAAAAGAGCCCACTTTGGAAAAGATGTTAGGAAATGACTTTTAATATGGTCATTCAGAGTTGGAGGTAGAGGCTTAACTTGAACCTAGGTCTTCTAATTCCTAGTCCTATGTTCTTTCTATATCATGCCATCTGGTACCATCCAGTTATCTCTCTCTCTCTCTCTCTCTCTCTCTCTCTCTCTCTCTGTCACACATACACACACACACACAAACACACACACACACACACACACACACATATACTGAGTCACTGTGGAATGGAAGAAGAAAAGGAAGTGTTTCTAAAAGACTGATTTTTAAAAATCATACCTAACTCTAAGTCCATCCCTTACCTTCTACTTCTCAAGTACTTTGATGGCATTTGTAGTTATACACAAAATAAAATGCAAACTCTTCACCCTGTAATTGAATGTCTACAACAACGTCCCCAATCTCTTCAGTTTTTTCTTCTACCACTGTGCTCCTCAATAAAATTCCTCTAATAAAATCCAACTGGTCTACTACATAGTTCCTAGAATTATAAATGCGTTTATAAGATAACAGAATTTGAGTTGGAAGATGGAACCTCATGTGTCATCTACTTCAGGTGTCATAGGCATCGATACCAGGTATCTAGGCAAGCCAACAGTAAAACTCAATGCTCGAGAATTAAATAAAAATGTAATACGTAAATGTTTAACAAAATAAAATGTAACAAAACATAGATAATGTTAATTTGTGGTTCTCTAATTCAATGTGTAGCCCACAGGGATTTGTTTCTGTTTGACTCTGACACCACTGATCTAGGCCATAGCCTAAACTGAGGAAACTAATAAGCAAGGATGTTAAATTACTTACTCATGTGTAATGGTAAGGTAATATAAAGATCTTACCTGCCCTTAACAGGGCTTAGGAATGGGAAGATCTTCCCTGTTCTTTAATGCGCCTCAAGTGGAATCCAATAGGAAGGGCTTGATTGGGGGGAGGCTTGGTTTTCAGGAAGGCCCCAAACCTTTTGTTACTTTGTAATTAGGCAGTGGGTCATGATGGTTGTGATGTCATCCAATCCTGAAGAAGAGTATATACACTCTGAGGTAAGGTGTTGCTTTGGAGCTCAGTTATGGAAAGAATTGTGTGATTTGGCTAAATGAGCTCTGGGTAGCCATTGAGCCCCTAGGTTTTGAAAACCTAGATGTTGGTGCTTCTGTCTCTGGTAATTAACTATGTATATATGTAATGGTCAGACAGCTAGAAGCCCTGTCTGTTGGTCTGCTGAATTGTGTTATTTTTCTAAATGTATTTTTTGTCTGCTTGTACTTTCTGTTTGTATTTTCTGAAGTTCAGGGTATTGACCTTTCCCCTTGAACTAAGTGAAGGATATGTGTTAGTGTATGTATATGAATATGTATATATGTGTGCATGTATAAGTTTAATTAATATCATTGATCCTTTTAAAGTTGCTTTCCTTTAGCAAAGCAGATCAAAGTACCTGTGCTAGCAGCCATCCTGGGTATGCTAGGGTGCTTAATGTTACACCATGTCACATAAATGGTCAGTAGAAGGTACAGTATTTAAACATACCATATAATTCGGTCATTTTCCATTGTATCTGATTCTTCATGACCACTTTGGGGTTTGCTTGGCAAAGATATTGGAGTGGTTTGCCATTTCCTTCTCTAGCTCATGTTACATGATGAAAAAACTGAGGCAAACAGGGTTAAGTGGCTTACTTATCCAGGGTCATATAGCTAATAAGTGTCTGAGGCCAGATTTGAATTCTGGAAGATTAGTCTTCTTGACTTCAGGCCCAGAATTCTATCTACTGTGCTACCTAGCTGTCCCTAAAACATCATATGTAATAAAAGTTCATGGGTTCATATCCTTCATGGTTGTGCAGTCGTTTTGGTCATGTCTGACTCTTCATGAGTCATCAGAGGTTTCTTGGCAAAGGTACTACAGTGGTTTGCCATTTCTTTCTACACAGAGTTTCTGACTACAAATCCAACTTTTCTACTCCACTACACAATATCACTCCCTCTACCTAAAAATCCCTTTAACCTGGATTTAAGCCTGGATCTGGATCATGGTCTTGTGTGGTAGTCCTGAGGCGTGTGACCAGTGAGCCAGAGCTGGTGGGGGCTGTAGAGGCGGCACTCTCTTAACGGCTCCGGCAGGCGTGAAAAACCCAGCAATTTGGGACAAAGCTCTCCCCTCTGGAAGCAGAGTTCTACTGTGGTAAAGAGCTCAAAAGTCAAGTAATTCAGTGGCAACAGGACCAAGCAAAGGAAGCAAAGCAAGCACAGAAATCCAACTTTACATTCCTTTTTGGGAGACAAAAAGGATCAAAGCATGGAATAGGAGGAAGACAATGAAGTCAGAACTCCTGCACCAAAAGCTTCCAGGAAAAATATGAACTGGCTACAGACCATGGAGGAGCTCAAGAAGGATTCTGAAAATCAAGTAAGAGAAATGGAAGCAAAATTGGGAAGATAAATGAGAAGGATGCAAGAAAATCATGAAAAGAGAGTCAACAACCTGACTGAAAAAAATAACACCTTAAAAAAATAGACTAACTCAAATGGCAAAAGAGGCCCAAAAAGCCAATGAGGAGAACAATGCCTTAAAAAGCCAAATTTTTCAGATGGAAAAAGTATTTCAAAAGCTCACTGCAGAGAATAATTCCTTCAGAATTAGATTGGAACAAATGGAAGCTAACGACTTTATGAGAAATCAAGGTACCATTAAACAGATCCAAACAAATGTAAAAGTAGAAGGCAATGTGAAATATCTCACTGAAAAAACCACTGACTGGGAAAATAGACCCAGGAGAGATAATTTAAAAATTACTGGACTACCTGAAAGCCACGATCAAAAAAAGAAACTAAAAATTTTTCTTAAAGAAATTATCAAGGAAAATTGCCCTGATAGTCTAGAACCAGAGGACAAAGAATTCACCAAACATGTCTTCAAAAACATCCCAAAAAGAAAATTCCAAGGAATGTTATAGCCAGGTTCTAGAGTTCCCAAATCAAAGAGAAAATATTACAAGTGGCCAAGAAGGAACAATTTGAATACTGTGGAAATACAATCAGGATAACACAGGATCTAGCAGCGTCTACATTAAGGGGCTGTATGGCTTGGAATATGATATTTCACAGATCAAAGGAGCTAGGATTAAAACCAAGAATCACCTACCAAGCAAAACTGAGTATAATCTTTCAGGGTAAAATATGGCAATTCAATGAAATAGAGGATTTTCAAGCATTCTTGATGAAAAAAAAACAGTTGGATAGAAAATTTTACATTCAAATAAAAGAAGCAAGAGAAGCATGATAAGGTAAACAGGGAAAAGAAATCATAAGAAACTTATCAAAGTTGAACTATTTATATGCCTACATGGAAAAACAATCGTAATTTGTGAAACTTTTCTCAATATGAGGATAGTTGAAGGGAATATAAATGTATGTATGTGTGTATATATATATATATATATGCATATATATACACACATACATACATATATATGTATGCATTCATACATATATATGTCTATATAGGAGGGTATATGTACATATGAATACATATGTGAGTATATGTATATATGTGTACAGGTATACATAGCAGAGGGCACAGAATCAACTGAATAAGAAGGGATAACATTTTAAAAATTAAATTAAGAGTTGAGAGAGGAATGTAATGAGAGGAGATGGGGAGAGACAGAATAGGGTAAATCATCTCATATAGAAGAAGCAAGGGATAACTTACAATGGAAGGGAAGAACAGGAAGACAAAAGGGAATTGGTCAACCTTACTCTCATTGAATTTGGCTTAGGGAGGGAATGACATATACACTAAATTGGGTATCTTGTCCTACAGGACAGTAGGGGGGAAGGGAATCAGATGGGGAATGATGGAGAGGAGGGAAGGTTAGGGGAGGAGGTAGTTAGATGCACACACTTTTGTAAAGGGACAGGGTCAAAGCAGAGAACACAACAAGTGGGGGACAGGATAGGATAGAGGAAAATATAGTCAGTCTTTCACAATATATCCACTGTGGAAATGTTTTGCCTAACTACATATGTACAACCTATACTGAATTGCTTATCTTTCCAGTAAGGGTAGGTGACAAGGGAGGAAGGGAAAGAATCTGGAATTCAAAGTTTTAAAATAAGATGTTTAAAAAAATTATTATTATTATTTTTACATGCAACTGGGAAATAAGATATAAAGGCACTGGGGTATGGAAATCCATCTTGCCCTACTGGAAAGTCAGGGGGAAGATATAGGAGAGAGCAAATCGGGGGAGGGAGTACACTGTGGGATTGCTGTTTTGGGGTGGTGGGTAGGGGGAAGATTAGGAGAAAATTTGTAATTCAAAATCTTGTAGAAATGAATGATGTAAACTAAAAATAAACATAAAATTTAATTAAAAAAATAAAAAAAGTAAAATCCCTTCCCACTTTCCTTCTACCTACAAGGATGGGTAAAAACAGAAAGAATATAATCATTGTCCCCTGAAATTCCCATATAGAAAACTCCAAGAAATTTCAGAGACAAAATACAAAAATTCCAGATCAAAGAAGAAATAACTGCAAGCAGCCAGAAAGAGAGAATGCAATTATTCAGGAACCTACATCAGGACAACATAAGACCTGGCAGCAACTACTCTAACTGAGGCAGCAATCTTGCAATATAATATCCTAAAAGGCAAAAGATAAAGGCTAGGGGGCGGAGCCAAGATGGCGGTGTAGAAGCAGCAAAGCACCACAGCTCCCACACAAACATGCTAAAAAACTCATAAAATGGGACGCTAAACAAATTTTCAAGCTCCAAAACTCTCCACAAGACTGAAAGCACATCTGTTGCTA
>JAQQSW010009848.1:0-13132 GCA_028646575.1 Pseudocheirus occidentalis
GCATCTCAAACTCTGGATGCATCCTCATCTTCCTCCCTAAACCCACCCATTCTCCAAACTCACCTGCTCTTGTGGGGGCACCACAATCCTCCAGCCACCTTGGCCCAGTCTTTGACTCTTCCTTCTCCCCAATCACCCAATCATTATCCAATGAAAAGCAAAGTTGTATCAATCCTATCCCGACCCTCTCTCCTCTACAGTTGCCTGCCCATCTCTCCAGTCTCCAAGTCCCGACCCTAATTCAGGCCCTCAGGACTTCTCTTCATTCCATAAGTATGGAGTGAACATGTAGATGGTGGGCCCTGGGCCCACAGCCTCTCCCCTGGATGACTGACAGTGTCTGAAGAGAGATCCTCCCTCCAGCCTTTGCCCTCTCCAAGCTGCCAAAAGAAACCTCCTATGGCACAGTTCTGGCCATGTCCCTCTCTTGCTCACCATCCTCCCATGGCTCTCTCTTGTTTACAAGATGAAGGAGGGACTCTCAGCCTGGCCTTTAAGGCCCTCTAAAATCTCCCCATCCTATCTTTGCAGGATTATTTCACACTGCTCCCCTTCACACATTCCATGTTCCAACCAAACTGCACTATGAGCTGTCCTCCAAATTCAACAGCCCATCTCCAGCCTCTAGGCATTGCTGAGGCTGTCCCCCCTCTCACACACTGGCAATGTCCTCCTCCTCCCTTCCCCTTCACCCCAGCCTTTCAGACTTCTTGTTCTCCCTTAAAGTTTCAGCTCAGGTGCCAAATCTTGGATTGAGTGTTTCCTGATTCCCTCCAGGCCATCTCACACTGTGCCACCTCCAACCCCACCCAAAGCTGCAAGGTACTTCTCTCTCTTCACCAGTCTTCACTTTGTCTTGGTCTCTCCTTGAATGCCAATGTCACCCACCTTAAAATACCAAGTATCTGGGAACACGCTGGCCACCCCTTCACCCCCATGCCACCCTAGGAAAATAGCAGCTCCTTCACAGTGGTCTGGGTCCTTTAAAATGCTTGTGTTACTGGCACCTAGTGCAAGACCCACCACAGGTTTGTTGAGTGAACAAAGCAGCCCACACCCCACAGTCCCTGAAGATGACAATAACCACTCCCATTTATGGAGCTCTGGAAAGTTTTCAAAGCACTTTTCTCCTGGGTCAGAAAATTTTCAAGCTGGAAAGACCCTTAGTAAGCATTTGGTCCAGCCCCTTCTTTGTCTAGGTGACTCAATGGTGGCTCAGAGAGGCACAGAGACATTGCCCAATGTCTCTAGTAAATGGCTATTCCAGGGGCTGGGATGCTTCCTTCCAATTTGTGACCCTGATTTCAGGGCACTCTTTCAGTGACATGATTAGGGAGAGGGGAATGACAAATGTTGTTTGAAAGGCTATCCCAGGGGATAAAATATCTGTTTGAAGTTTGCTTTCCCATAGTCTAGACCAGGCGTGGGGAATCTGGGGCCTTGAGGCCACATGTGGCTTTCTAGGTTTCATGTGCGACTCTTTGACTGAATCCAAACTCCATAGAACAAATCCCCTCTAGGTCCTCGAAGGTGGCCCTGCGACTGAATCCAAACTCCGCAGAACAAATCCCCTTAAGAAGAGGATTTGTTCTGTCAAACTGGGACTCAGTTGAAAGGGTATACCTGAGGGTCACGAGGGCTACATGTGGCCTCAAGGCCCCAGGTTCCCCACCCCTGGTCTATCATCAAATTGGCTGCTTGCCTTTGAAAAAGGTCAGAATAACAGCAGCCAGAAAGAAGCGCTATTTAATTCTTTTACCTCATAGCAGTTCAAGATGTTGCCTAGTACAGACTCTTGTGTCAGAGATAAGAAAACCAAAGCTCTGAAAAGGAAAAGGACTGCCTGATACCATGATCTATCCCACTGAGGAAGCTTCCCAGAGTTGGGATGAACCTCTGGAGAGCCATCTCCCAACCAGCTGCAACAAGGGAGGGTAGCAGAGGCCATGAGTGCTACCAGAACCGTCAATTACCCAACAAATCTTTGGCATTTGACTTTGGAATGAATTTTAACCTTCCACAAGTCTCTGGCAATGCCTGATATTCCAAGAATCTGCTTCAAACAATATAATGAAACCACATTGTGCATCTGATCTGAATCAGGAAGAACTGGAAATCTGTTCCAACTTCCCCTCTGTGACCTCTTCTTCACTCCTCTTCTTCCTCTTGGAAATTGCCCTACACTTGGGATTGATGGAAAGTTTGCCCTCTCTAACCTGCTGTGGACAAGCTAAGAGGCTAAATTGTTGGTCCTCCAAGGACTTGTCTGCAAATAAAGCCAAGAAAAGAGAACAGGAACAAAACCAGTAGACTTAGAATGGCTATGTCTCAGAAAGTCAGATGGGCCACTGCTACTCCCCAGGTCCTGGTATATTCATTCCACACACATCTATTAAGCATCTCAACACAAAACCCAGCAGAAAGAAAGAGAAATCCCATTGAAAATCACTGCAAACAGTACAAAATACTTTGCAGTCTAACTGCCAAAAGGAATTGCATGAACACAATTACAAAATGCTCTTTCACACAAATAAAGACAAATCTAAACAAATGGAGAAACACTAATTGTTCATGGGTAGGCCAAGCCAATACAATAAAAATGACCATACTTCCTAAATTAATTTACTTATTAATTTTCATACCGATCAGACTACCAAGGAATTATTTTATAGAGCTAGAAAACTTAATAACAAAAATTCACCTTAAAGAATGAAAGGTTAAGAATATCAAGGAAATAAATGAAAAACAATTTGAAAATCAACAAAAAAGCAAGGCAGACTAGCAGTATCAGATTTCAAACTTTATTACAAATCCATAATCATCAAAACAATTTGGTATCAGATAAGAAATGGAATAGATCAGGTAAACAATAGTCAATAGTAAATGACCATTGCAACCTAATATTTGATAAATCCAAAGATCCAAGCTTTTGGGGGCAAGAACTCACTATTTGACAAAAACTACCACGACAAATCAGAAAAGAGTTTGGTAGAAACTAGACAAAGATCAACATCTTAACCATGATACCACAATAAAAGTAAAAATGTAAGAAGAGTTTAAAAAAAAGTAAAAATGATACATGATTTAGACACAGAGGGTGCATCATAAGCAAATCAGAGGAGCATAGAAAAATGTACCTGTTAAATATATGGATAAGGGAAGAGTTTATGTCCAAATAAAAGATAGAGAAGATCGCTAGAGATAAAACTGATCGTTTTGACTGCATGAAATTAAAAAGGGCTTTTTTGCACAAACAAAACCATAATTAGAAGGAAAGTAAGAAACTAGGGGAAAATTTTGTGATAGCAAGTTTCTCTGATAAAGACGTCATTTCTCAAATATATAGGGAATTGAGCCAAATTTATACAAATAAGCATCTCTACAGAGTGCTAGGTTCTGTGGGAAAGGGATACTTAAACAGAGTATGAGTTCTGCTTTCA
This sequence comes from Pseudocheirus occidentalis, assembly GCA_028646575.1. Taxonomy (NCBI): domain Eukaryota; kingdom Metazoa; phylum Chordata; class Mammalia; order Diprotodontia; family Pseudocheiridae; genus Pseudocheirus; species Pseudocheirus occidentalis. The sequence continues at coordinate 3,441 of JAQQSW010009848.1, forward strand.
TGAAACCTATAGTCTATAAGACCAAGGTGTGACCACCAGAGCCTTTTTTTGGTGTAACTGATATGAGACTCTCCCAGGAACTAGCAGTTTGACCCTTGCAGGGTTGATAAGTGAATTGAATGAGATCAAATCGGCAAAGTGCTTGGCAAACCTTAAAGTGCTACATAAATGATAGCTGTTATTATTATTATTTTTATTAAGAAATGGATGGTAGGCCAGATGAATTGTCAAGTTATGGCACATTATGGAGAAGTCCCTAGTTCATTTTCCAAGCTGGATTGTCGGGTTTGTCACTGGTTTGGGAAGCACAGACTGCATACCCAGGGTTACCAGGCAGTTGCCTCCACTCAAATAGGCTTTCTCCTGCTTTCCCTTTGCACGAATGACTTTATCACCAGTTTTCATATCCTGTGGAAGAAACAGAGAAACAAGGTCCTTCATGCTGGGACCATCAACCCTGAAAATGCTCTGCATTGCATCCCATACCATCCATGGGGACAAATCCCAACTCATCATCCATCATTAGGCACAACACCACACAGGCCTGTTCCTCTACTCCAAGCCTGCCACACATCAGTCCCATAATGCCCAAAGGAGGGCACCCCTCCTTACTTGTGAATTCCTGCTGAAGCTCCAAATATCTGCAACATGTCACAATACCCCCACATTGTCCTTCCCTCTATGGCCTTCCCCTCAGGGTCTCTATATTCTCCTTAAACTTCCTTGCGCATTTGTGATGCTCTTACTCCCATAAATTACAGCAGAGGTTTTTACATTCACTCTGAGTCAGGAAGGCCCCAAAATATACTTGGGCAGGGACCTATTTTTGTCTGATCCATGAAATCCAGAGTGAATTAGGTTTAAGGTTTGGTTATCGAGAAAGAAATCTAGCCAGTAAACTCCAAGTTAACTAGGTAGCTTTTGGCCATCAAAATTTACCTTCCTTTTGGCAGACCACCCTCAGGTAAGGGGAGAAGAGAGGAGAGGAGAGGAGAGGAGAGTAGGGGAAGGGAGGGGAGGAGGAGAGGAGAGGACAGGAGAGGAGAGGAGAGGGGAGGAGAGGATCCTGGTCCATCTCCAGCTGTTCTGATCGATATCTGGCCACTGGACCCAGCTGGCTCTGGAGGAGAAAGTAAGGCTGGTGACTTTGCATAGCCCTCCCTCAGTCAAATCAAAGTCAATTGCAGGTCATGTCATCATCTCTTTGATATCATGGTTCTCTTTGAGAATGAAGGACAAACCACAACCACAACAGCAGAGGTATCAGACTCAAAGCCTGCAGGTTTCAAACAGTCTACAAACCAGTTCAGACTTAAGTAGATTAAAATGTAATTAGGAAATGTTCTACAAAATAAATTAAAATACAACACAATATAGATAATGTTAATTTGTGGTTTTCTAAGTCAATATGTTGACTTAGAATCCCTGTTGACAGGGATTTGTTTCTATTTGAGTATGATGCCACTGTGTTAACTTCTGTTTTCATGCAAACTTCATATTTGATAAGAAACAGGATAAATCATATCCCTTATAGACCATAATGCAATAAAACTAGTAAGCCATTCAGGGCACACAAACAAAAGACACAGACTCAAAGTGAAACTGAAGAATTAAATCTTAACAGAAATGAGAGGATAAGGGAGGGATCCTTAGAGGGGAGTAGATTAAGTTATAGGAGGGCAAGGTAGCAGGTAAAAGTAAATTAGAGGAGTCAAGAGAGATAGGAAATAAGAGATACACACAAACACAAAACAAAGATGAGGAACAGAATTTATTAGGGGAAAAAAAGCAGGGTAGTAATTATGATCTCAGACAAAATTAAAGCTAACATAGATTTAATCAAAGGAGAAAAATAGGATGTAGTAAGCTAATATATTTGATTCTTGGGGGTCAGTTTCTATGTAGATGTCCTTGATGAAATCCACTGTGGTGCCTCCCCCCCCTTGAAGCCTGCTCTCAAGAGCATCCTTTGTTTTGTGAATGAGTTAACTGACTTTCCCAAAGACTTTTTGGTGCCTTGATAACAAGGTCTCATCCAGGACACAGATAAAAATCATGACAGTGTGCTCTAATGAGGACCCCTTCCCAACTGTGGCTTTTTGTTAAGCTAGCTCCTTGGGACCTTTTGATATGGGCTACACTTAAAAGGACTTTTATTTGTGATCTTGAGGTCAAAGCCTTTATCCCCAGACTTTAGGCACCTGAAGAACATATTCCTTATCAAATTATCCATTCTGTGTTAGTTCCAGGATATAACAGACTAAAGACAATGATAACACCTAGATAACATATTCCTTATCAAATTGTGTTACTTCCAAGATATAATAGGCTAAAGATAATGAGAGTAAAACTTGAGTCCTTTTTTCTTTTGTATCATTTTGCTCTGTAAAAACCTTGTTCAAAGAATCATTAAACAGAGTTTCTGGTTCTTCCTTGAACTACCCACATTGTCTGGTCATTTCTTATTCACATCTCCAATCATGCTTAAGTGCTGGCCATTGAGCAGCCCACGGCAATAGGGAAAGTATACTGTATGTCAGACATATTAATCAATATTATTTTAGACTATTTAAAATACCTAGACAACATAAGGTTGGAATATTGCTGTGGTGTAAAAAAATGACAAATTGGTAGACTTAGAAAAATACAGACTCATGGGGGGCAGCTAGGTGGCACAGTGAATAGAGCACTAGCCCTGGAATTAGGAGGACTTGAGTTCAAATACAGATTCATACACCTAATACTTACTAGCTGTGTGACCTTGGGCAAGTTACTTAACCCCAACTGCCTTGCCTTCACCACTCCAAAAAGAAAAAAAATACGGACTCAGACTTATGAAGGAAGACGTTATCCATCCTCAGAGAAACAGAGGACAAACAAGTATAATACAGTCTTACATAGATACATATGAACAGATATGTCTATATATGAGTATGATTAGAGATATCTAAGTATATGTATATAAGAGTATGTATATGTATATATCTTTGTGTGTATATATGTAAGTTGTATATGTATGTGTGTATATGTGTATATCTATATATAACTGTACTTAATTGAAGCCTTCTAGTTGGAGGGAGGGAGAAAGGGAGAAAAAAGAACAGAGTAAAAAGTGCCCAGCAGAGAACAGGAACTCCAGATCCAAAATTTTATCTATAGCACTATCATTCCCCATTAGATAAGTGATCAAAAGATATGAACAATAAGGTCACAAAAGAAGAATTGGAAATGATTAGCAACCATATGAAAGAATACTTAAAATTGCTAACAGTAATAAAACTGCACATCAAAAAGAGACTGAGGTTTATACTTACAACTGGCAAATTGGTAAAGATAAAAAACCGTGAGAGTCAATGTTGGAGAGAGTATGGAAAAATAGGTACATTAATGCATTGTTGGTGGAACTGTGAATCAATACAATCTTTTGGGAAAGGAATAAAAATTATGCAAATAAAGTGATTAAAAAGTCCATAATTTTTGACCCAGAGATTCCAATACTAGGCATATACACCAATTAGGTGATCGAAAAGAAGAAAGTTCCCAACTATCCCAAAATATTTCAAACAGTGCTTTTCATAGTAGCTAAGAAATGAAAACAAAGTGGATGACCATGAATTGGGGAAAGGCCAAAAAAACTGTGGCACATGAATATAATAGAATATTACAATGAAATGGTGAAGATGAGAAATAGAGAGAAGCATGGAAAGATTTACATGATTTAATTTAGTGAAGTAAACTAACTCAAGAAAACAAAAACAGGACAACACATCTTAAGGAGAAAGATCCACCACAAAACAATCAAAAGAGAATTTTGCAAAATAACAAAAAAGAAGTATGGCTGTGAAGAGAGATATGAGAAAAGAGTTTTGGAGGTGGGAGGTGCATAGCTGGAGGGCATTGCATAGATGTGCAGATTTAATTCTATATATTGATCAGTTTTGCTCATTTCCCCCTTCTCTTTTCTTCAAAAATATTTGGAATATGAAATGGCTCTTTGGCAGGAGAAAAGGGAGTGATATTGGGAAGAATTTCTTAGGGATATGAAAAACAAAATATATAAATGAAATTTTAATTAAAAAGGGAAAATTCTGTTTTAGGACATACTCTGGACAAATGGGGAGGGGAGGAGGACCACCTGTATTCCCATCTGGCCCTGAGAACACCATTCTGACCCCAGGGAGGATACTGTCTAAAGTTCTAATGACAAGTCTCAGTTCAGATCAATGTGCATCAGGGAATAGGCTGGAAGGGAGGTCAAATAGGGTTTACCGGGTTGCAGAGGGTGAGAGTATCACATACATTCTGAAAGAATGGATTGCTGAGGTTGATGTTGGGGGCTGGGCATTTACAGTGCTCATGAAGCTCACCCTCATAAATGTGTATGAAAATTATGACCAACTGATGGGAATCTGAGATGGTCAGATGGAAAGTCTGGCCCAGGGTTGCTGCTACTTTGGCTAAGACCAGGGCTTTCATTCAGTGAACTTCCCAGAGCCTTTCTGGGGGTTTCCCCACTGCCTGGGATCACGCTGATACAAGGGGCGGCATGTGTGCCTCAGTCTCTCCCTGTGTAACCCAGGGGCATGGGTTCATTCCTGTAGCTCTGGTGGAGCCAACAAGCCCTGACTGAACTCTTCCTGGGTGCTCGGGACTGGGCTGGCTGCTGTGGGGGCTATAGAAGGACACAGGGATGCAGCACCCAGGTGCAAGACATGGAGTTACAAAGATAAGCACCAGACAGTGCTGTGATACTCAAGCTAGGGGGCCAACTAACCCACTTCCTGATAGGAAAGGGAATCTAGATAAGGAACACACAAGGTCAGTAAGCAATACACATCAATGGCTGGATTAATTCATTTATTCCTGAAGCAGGAGACCAGTACTGGATTCCTTTAGCAGAAGAGAATCTCCTCGAGGTCAGGGAGTGACTGTGTTTATCTTCATGGCCCCAATGCCTGCCACCCAGACTCCTAAGAAATGTTTAGAGAGTAGAATTGTCTTCCAAGCTCTGAAAGGGATTGTTCCTTCTGGTAGTCAGAGCAAGGCTTGACCTTGTGCTGGCTTACATCCCCCAGACTCAGTTTACTCACCTGAATGGGGCGCCCGGTGGGATTGGGCACAACCAGTTTGTTGGCACCCTCCTGGCAACTAAGGACCTGGAGAAGGAAAGAGGCAGCCATGTGAGTTCTTCTATTCCAATCCCTCATCTTCTCCCAATTTGGCCCTGTCATCCCACATTCCTAGGGTGGGGAATACTTGGCAGAGCACTCAGTACCCCAGCTGTCTCCTTCTCCTTCTTGTCTCACCTCTTCCTTATGTGCCTGGAGGATTTCACTCAGCTTGGTCAGCTTCTCAGAAAGCTCTTCCACCTTTGTCTTCTTTGTCCCCTGCAGCCTTGGAGGAGAAACAAGCGTCATCCTCCTAAGGATACTCTTGCCACAGACCAACAGATGGGGCTGAGGACGTGGCAGACATCTCAGATGAGGGGGGTGGCATGTACAAAGACCCCGGGGTAGAGGAGGGGACAGGACAGGAGCAGATCTCCCTCCCAGGGACAGAATGTGTACTGGGGAAAAACGCTACATGAAGTAGGCTGGTAAGGTCCCTTTCTCTGGGGGGCTCTCTGCACTAGGTGGAAGATCAGTGTTTGGTACCATGGCCATGTAGTAGGCTGCAGGATGTAAGGCTCCCAGGAAGGGGGTGTGGGCAAATAAAACTACATGCCCAGCCATTCCCAAATGTCTGTCTCTCAATGAATCAGGTTAAGATGAACATCAATCAGAGGACAGAAAGTGGTCCTCAAACCAGGGGTATTGGGGGTGGGTGGTCAGGGGAGGGAGAGCAGCAAGAGAGCATTTTGGTCCTTCCTATGGCTCCAAAAAGGCAACGTGAAATCTTGATGGCAGGACATTCTACAGAGAGGGGCTTGCCTAGTCAAGGTAGAGGGCTTGGCAGGGCTGAGAGATGCTCTGTGTGTATGAAAGCCTCAGGCTGGGAGTAGGGGAAGCTTAGAACTCTGGAAAGGGGGAAACCATCTCACTTCTCTCAATCCCTATACCCTCTGTCAGAGTCACTGCCTGCCTGTCTACACTTCAGGGCCCCTTAAGGCACAAGGCCCAGGGAGATGGCCCCCCAAATGTTGGGGAAGGAACCCATCCATAAGCACGTATGAAATGCTTCCTACATGTTAGGCCCTGGAAAGATGGCATAGCTAGCTCAGCAAGCTGGGGCCCAGGCCCAGGACCAAGGTAAGATGGTCCATAGGATCATGGTTGGAGTACAGTGAAAAGGGCATGGCATTTGGAGTCAGAGTGACTAGGGGTGGAGGCCTGGCTCTGCTACTTCCCTAGCTGCATGACCCTGAGCAGGGCCCTTCTTCTATTTCAGCCTCAGTTTCTTCCTCTTTAAAGCCCAAATATTCTGCACACACCCTACTTCCAAGTGCCAAAAGAGCACATGCATTATAAACCCTAATGCATGGAACGTGCTGGCCGTCAGTATTATGCTGGGCTTCCTTTTCTAGGTGGCAAAGATGATCCAGAGGCAAATTCAGCCTTGTCACTCTGCAGAGTGGCCCAGCCTACCTCTGACCTCTCAGCTGGAGCTCACACTAATGGTGGAGTCTCTCAATCACTCAAGAGCTGGGGGGGATTTTTATCAGGAGCCCTGAAGCGAACCCTTTGCCCTCTTCAACTCCCCTGGCCCCTGGCCCCTCACCTAGCCCATCTTAGCTGGTGGAACTTGCCAGGGATTCCAAACACACCATGGCATTAATTCTGAATATCATGAGTGGCCTAAAGTCCAAACCTGACCCAACGTACTGCCCACTTGGTTTGTCCTTCTTTATGGGGCATAGATATTCTCACCAGAAAGGCCTATTTCTGGAAGGGGAGGAGAGGGAGCTTGTGTTAGGTGGTTTTAATTTTTAGTGAAGCTGGTGCTCCAGGGTCATCTTCCATAAAGGCTGAAGCATTCATTCCCTCAGGAGGAGGTTGTGCCAAAGATGACCTGCAGAAGTTTATCACTTAACTGCAGCATCTGAACCTGCTGACCACTCTAAGTCTCTGGCCATAGTGACTCCTTTCCCAGCCCCCTAAGCACGTACTTTCCAAAAAGGTTTTCTTTTTTCTCACAACAAGGCATAGCAGCTGCTGGAGGTAAAGAACTTGGCTTGGAGTCCATTATCTCCTGGGACAGATCTGGATTGAATAACTTCATCATCATCATCTTCTTCTTCATCATCTCACAGATGTTCGAGTCCTCACTGAAAACAGAATCATGAGGATGACCCATGAGGCCAACCTAATTCAGAAGCAATTTCCCAGAGTCAGAGGTGGAGTAACCATGGGCCACACCCTTCCCCATACCAGGCTACAACCTCACCTGAGTGCCAGGGACAGTCCTGGGCCTCATGGAGGAAATGCCTTCATTCAAAACCACAGCTCACCAGAGGCCCTTGCTTCCTGCCCAGCCTCTCCTATCCACCTCCCTTTGGTCCCCAAAGCATCCTAACTGTTCCGGCTCAGTGACAGAGCCTTCCTTCCATCCCTAAGAGCTCCAGTGACTGGGTCACTCATGGAACAATCAATCCCAGACTTCCCAGCGTTATTTTCTCCTCTACTCTACCCTTTTTTCTCTCTTCCCATAATGCTGCCTAATTTTTCATGAATTTATTTAGTCTCCAACAATGAGATTGTTAAATCTTTAAAACCAGGAGCCATGTCTTAAAATTCTTTCTCCCCAGAGCACAGGGCTAGGTTTAGTTGTTGCTCAATAGATATCTGTGTATTCAAGTAATTTCAATCACCTATGATGCCTGTTGTGACAGAAGGGGAGTTGCCCTCTGAAATCAGGCCTGGATTCCTGCACTGGGTGGAAAGTTTTATGTATGACCTCTATCCAACTGTGAGAATCTACATATGTGAGCCTGAGTGTACAGAACCAAAATTAAGGGTGCAGAATGGATATCCCCCCTCCCCATCTCCCTTCCAATAAGGGATCTCCCATGAGAGCATCCCCTGGCTTTTTACCTGTAAAGATTGTCACTGATTTCAGAGCTCAGAGTTTCTATCAGATTGATTAATTGATTCATTAAACGGAGCTGCCGTTTCTCTGAGGCACAGCCCTATAATGAGAAAAACACACACAACTTCCATTCAACAAATATAAGACAAAGAGGCCCAGTTTTCACTGCCATCTCTTAGCCTCAAAACTCACTGCTTCATGCTTTGTAGTGCTGGAAAGAATTCTGGATGGGAGTCAGAGGACCAGGGTCTAGGCCTAGCTCTGCTGTTAACCTTGTGGAACCTCAGGCATATTAGCGCTTTGGGCCTCAGTTTCATCTTTTGTCAGATGGGAGTAATGATATCTGCCTCACCTGACCTACAGAGTTATTGAAGAAGTCAAGTGGGGAACACACAAAAGTGTTGTATGATGGTTGTGTCTTCATGTAAGGATGCAGAAACAGCGAGACACAGCATCCTCATTTCTACTTAGGAGGCCATTCCAGAATTTAAAACCTGATTGGCTAGAATGTAGCCTTGACTCTTAGAGCAAATTTCACTGGGTTCAGTGCAAAGTCTTATACTTGACTTGATTTCCAAAAAAGCAAGCTCCCAAGTCTCAGATGGGGGAGGAATAGTTAGACATTAGTCTATCTGGCAAGAATCTGGTGGCTGTAGTATATGTATATGCTCACTACGTATCAAGAATGGGACCTGGGAGCAGAGGTTGGGTGATCTGTGGCAGCCAGGACTGAGGAGATGAAGGAAGTTCTGCATCATGCCCTAGGAAGGCTCAAGCTGGAGTGTGAAGTGGTTAGTTAGGGGCATCAAAGGACAATGACCACCCGGAGAGCACACAGAGGTAAATTGGCCAATACAGCAAACGGCCTTGAGATGATGCCATGTGAGGAACGGGGAATGGTGAAAATGGAGAAATGATAGGACAGGGATGAAGGGGAACATAAGGGTCATTTTCAAGTGTCTGATGGGCTGTCCTAGGAGAGGGGAACCTGTTGCCCTCTAGGTCCTTGGGTGTGGTCTTTTGACTGAGTCCAGGTTTTACAGAACAAATCCTTTTCTTAAGGGGATCATTTACTTTATTTCCACGATTGCAAAATGGGTGGGACAGTGGCATCTTCCTTAAGTATCTTCTTTCCTACCTGGCATAACCCCAACCTCTGTCCCTTCCTCCCTGTCCCCACTGCTAGGCCCCCTCCTTAGAACAAGCCAATGGTTTCACCTCCCACTCACCCACACCACTGAAAGAGCCCCTCAGGTCATGCTGTAAAAGTCAAATCACATGCCACCTCCTCCATCAAGCCTTCACTGATTCCCCTACAGGGGGTTAACTTTCTCCCCTCTAACCTCAGAGAAATGGGCTTGGTACTTCCCTATTGAATTTGGTGTGTACTGGCGATAAAATAATGACCTGAAGCATGAAGTGTGGGGTGGGGAGCCCGGGATGTGTGAATGACCAGGGGTGCTTCCTGCTGCCTGAGGGTAGGGCCTGTGGTCATCTAACCTGTGACCTCCCCAGGCTCTAAGCACAGAAATCTGAGTACAACAGGGAATTAACAATGGGTTGAGGGAGGAAGGGAGGAAGGAAGGAAGGAAGAAAGGAAGGAAGGAAGGAAGGAAGGAAGGAAGGAAGGAAGGAAGAAAGGAAGGAAGGAAGGAAGGGAGGGAGGA
>JAQQSW010009849.1:0-13132 GCA_028646575.1 Pseudocheirus occidentalis
ATGAGAGGAGACAGGGAGAGACAGGATGGGGTTAATGATCTCGTATAGAAGAGGCAAGGGATAATTGTTACAATGGAGGGGAAGAACAGGAAGGCAAAAAGGAAAGTGTCAACCTTACTCTCATTGAATTTGGCTTAGGGAAGGAATGACATAAACTCTAAACTGGGTATCTTGACACACAGGAGAATAGGGGGGATGGGGATGGAGGGGGGATGAAGGAGGGGAGGGCATGGTGGGGGGAGAGGGCTCCTGGAAGTACATATTTTTGTAAAGGGACAGTGACAGAGTAGAGAATAGAACAAGGAGGGGGGTGGGATAGGAAGGAGGGATATATAATCAATCTCTCGCAATATATCCACTGTAGAGATGTCCTGCACAATTACATATGTATAGCCTGTATTGAATTGCTTGTCCTTCCAGTGGGGGTGAGTGATGATGGAGGAAGGGAGAGAATCTAGAATTTAAAGTTCTATAATCAAATGTTAAAATATATATGTATATGTATTATCATCATCATCATCATTATTAGCTACATGCAACTGGGAATTAAGATATACAGGCACTGGGGTAGGGAGACCCATCCTGCCCTACCAGAAAGTCAGAGGGGCAATGGAGGAGGACATAGGAGAGAGCAGATTGGGGAGGGGCTATACAATGGATTGCTGTTTTGTCGTGGTGGGTAGGGGAAAGATGGGGAGAAAATTTGTAACTCATAATCTTGTGGAAATGAGTGATGTAAACAAGAACTTAAATAAGTTAGTTTAAATTAAAAAAAAAGATGTTGGAGAAAAACATAAAAAAGCAGCTTAAATTTAAAAATGTCATATTTCCCTTTTCTCCTCCTTATTGGGGATCTCAGACAAGCCTCCTGGACCCCTCAGTTACTGTTATTATGATGGAAGAAGTACTGGCCCAGGACTCAGGAGTTTTAGATGACCGTCCTGCTTCCACCACTAACTTACTCTGTGACGTAGGGCAGGAGAGTTTGATGTGTTGATCTCTAAGGGCCATTCCAGTCCTAAGATCACAGGAGCACAGGTTGAGTTTGAAGGGCCCTCCAGCCTAACTTCCTCATTTTGCAGCTGAGGAAACAGACCCAGCGCAGTTCAGTGTCATACACATAGTAAGCTGTAAAATTGAGATTTGAATTCAGATTTTCTGATCCCTTTGACACTGTTTCCTTGTGATCCCTTTAGTTTTTCTGCAGATTGGCATCAGGAAGGAAGACCAAAGTTTCTCTACTTGGGAAACAACCTATTAACTCATTTTGAAATGTTTTTATTATGTTATTGTTGGTTGGTCATTTCAGTTGTGCTGGGCTATGTGTGACCCTGGCTGGGTTTTTTTCTTGACAAAGATACTGGAGGGATTTGCAGTTTCATTCTCCAGCTCATTTTACAGATGAGGAAACTAAGACAAAGAGAGTTAAATGACTTGCCCAAGGTCACACAGCTTGTGAGTGTCAGAGGCCAGAGTTGAACTCATGAACATGAGTCTTCCTGATCCCAAGCCCAGTCCTCTATCCACTGTTCCACCTAGTTGCCTCTAGTGTTCATTATAAGAATCTATAAAACAGATCAGTTAGGTGTTACAGTATATAATAACAGATTCATCTGGAAGAACAAAATGTTCAGAATATCAAGGGAATTCATGAAACGAAATGCGAGGGAAAGTGACCTAGCCATACCAGGTCTTAAATTGTATTATAAAGCAGCAGTCATCAAAACTACTTGGTACTTGCTAAAAATAGTAAGCAAATATTCAATGGAATAGGATGGATTCACAAGACACAGTAGGTAATGACTGTAGTTACCTACTGCTTGATAAATACAAAGACTCCAGCTTCTGAGATAAGAGCTCAGTATTTGATATGGAAAACTGGAAAATAGTATGGCAGAAGTTAGGTATAGACCAACATCTTATACACTATACCAAGATAAGGTCAAAATGAGTACATAAAGGCTATAAGCAAACTAGGAGAGCAAGGAATAGTTTACCTGTCAGATTTATGGAGAACAGAAGAATTTATGACTAAATAAGAGAGAGAGATAATTATGAAATACAAAATGGATTATTTTCATTATGTTAAAATGAAAGGTTGTTGCACAAACAAAGCCAATGCCATCAAGATTAGAAGGGAATCAGAAAGTTGGGAAATAATTTTTACAACCTGCGCCTCTGGTAAATTTCTAAAATATATAGAGGACTGTGTCAAGTTTAGAAAAACACAGGTCATTCCCCAATTGATAAATGGTCAAAGGATATGAACAGATGGTTTTCAGATGAAGAAATTAAAGCAATCTTGGGGAGAGAGAAGGAAGGGAGGGGGAGAAGATTTCAAGCTCAAAATCTTATGCAATGAATGTTGAAAACTAAAAATGAAAAAGAAATAAAAGAAAACCCGTCTTTGAATTTGCCTCTCTCCTCTCTGCTTCTATCCCCTTATCCCTGCACCCATTAAAAAAAAGTTTCCTTCAAAGAATCTCAGAGCTTGTAAAGCAGCTCATTGGGCATCTAGTTCAACCTGTCCCCAAATAGGAATTCCTTCTACAATGTCCCCACCAAATGATCATTCAGTGACCTGATGGACTCCAGTGATGGAGAACTCACTACTTCCCAAAGCAGCTCAGTTCATATCTGAATAGCTTTAATAACTGAGGAATTCTTCCTTACATCGACCACAAATAAGGCTTTCTGTAGCTTCCACCTCTTGTACCTGATTTTGCCTTCTGGGACAAAGCAGAGCAAATGTCATCTCTCTCTGTTGATTAGCCCAAGTACCCGAAGGCAGTGAACATGTGCTCCCTGACCCCCCCCCCCTCCTTGTCTTCTCCCTCCTCTTCCTATTTCTCCCCTCTTTAACTCTATTGTCTTTTCCCACTCTCTTCTCCTTCTTTTCCTTGTTCTCTTCCTCTCCTTGCTCACCTCACTCACCCTTTCTCTCCTTCCCTTTCCATTTCCATCTCTAGGTCTCTCCTACAGTTTTTGCCTTTGGCTCTCTCGCTGGGATGACAACCAGACACCAGATGTAAACGCTGAGCTTGGACCAAGAAAAAGGCAGCTTCCCCTTGGTGACCATGGAGTCATAGTATTGAAGCCAAGGTAACCAGACTGGGGCAAATGAAGATCCTGCCATCAGTTAGGCAGCTGGCCAGGCGAACAGGAGGGCAAGTGGCAGTCTGTCACCAGCTGACATCTATCAAGGCAGCACCTCTGTTACCATGTATCATAAGACGCAGATCTCTGTGCCAGTGTAGAAGCCATTTAGTATGATAGCCTTATGTTTATATGAGGAAATTCAGGTTCAAAAGATGGGGAGCCACTCATCTAAGGTCCAACAGCTTCAAAAAGAAATGATTTCTTCTGACTTTTTCCCAACAGCTTCCTGTGGCCCACCATGATGCCTGGAAGGGAGAGGTGGTAGCAAGGAGAGAAGGATAGGGAGCAGCCGCTGCTCCAGATAAAGTTATCCCACATATTGCAGAGTCCTTGGAATTGAAGTCTGAAGATAAGGGTCCTGCCACAACATGACCTTAACTAGCCTGAACCTCAGTTTCCTCTTCTGAAAAACTGGGTTAAAAATAGTCCTCATGTTCCCTTAGAACTTTATGATTGTCAAAAGCCTTTCCTCACAATAGTATGAGAGACATAATGCCAGTGTGCCGGGGCTCCATGACTGGAGTCAGGAAGTCCTGGGTTTAAATCCTCTCTCTGATGCTTATTAGCAATGGTAGAGTCACTTACCCTCTCTAAGACTGGTTTTTGCTTATAAAATGGGGGTAATACTTGTCTTGTAGCAATATTGTGAGGTTCAAAAGATATAATACATGGGCGGTACTTTGCAAACTTTAGAACCTGAATATTAAATACTCATGGTTAGGGGCATAGTAGAGTGCCAGGCCTGGAGTCAGAAGGAACTGAGTTCAAATCTGGCTTCAGACACTTACTAGCTGTGTGACCCTGGGCAAGTCAGTTAACCCCTGTTTGCCTCAGTTTCCTCATCTGTGGAATGAGCTAGAGAAGGAAATGGCAAACCACTCTAGGATCTTTGCCAAGAAAACACCAAATGGGATCACCAAAAGTCAGACATGACTGAAAAATGATTGAAGAACAATAAATATTAAATATATGTAAGTGATTATTATTCCATTTAATAGAGAAGGATGGAAGCATTCAGAGGGGAGTGCCTTGTCTAAGATCCCCCAGCCTTTCAGTGGCGTGGCTGGTACTATTATCAAGCAATCAGCAAGTATTTCTTAAGCATCGACTCTTACTAGGCACACGTTAGATGCTGGGGGTACAAAGACAGAAGTGAGGCAAAGGTCCTTGAGGACCTTTCATCCTAAAATGGGGAGAGCACGTATTTGGGGAGCAGAGGGAGATTAGAGTAGCCACGGGGACAGTGTTGAGTGGAGCCAGAGGACTGTAGAGTAATTATGCCCTTTTTCATTGCATTGGTAGAATTGATTTGATTGTTGGTCTAGGACAAGCACTCATAATAGTGCCCGGCACACAGGAGGTACTTAATAAATGTTTATTGACTGACTGACTGGAGAAGAAGGTCTCCGTGGCATTCAGATTTGGCTCTTCTTACTCCAAGTCCAATGTTATCTTCTTTCCTCTATCCCACAGTGACCTTCCTCTAGCAGGGAGCCTTTCCAAGTTCCCTATCAAGGCTGTTTATGGAGATCAATAAACTAATGGCTAGGAAAGTGTTTTGCAAATTGGCAAGTGTTATCAGATAGAAGTGATTTTTGTAATTATTGTTTTATTATTATTATTATTATAAGGCTAAGATGGAGAGTAGACGTGTCCTCAGCTCCAAGGAAGGAGGGTGGAGGGGTGGAGGAGGGAAAGGGATAGAAGAACGCAGACCTTGAAATTATGGGACAGGGTCAGGATCCAGAAAGATCCTGGGAAGCTAGAATGATGGGCCAAATCTAGGAAGACCAAGTTTTCTTCTTCCCTCCCTCCCTCCCTCCCTCCCTCCCTTCCTCCTCAGCCCTCAAGCAAACCCTTCTCAGAAGCTCAGTTCCAAGCGCTCTTCTGGCTTACCGGTTTTTAATCCCCTCAATTCCAGACTGTCTAGTTTCCTGTTTTATAGAAGCCTCATAGGACATGACCCACTCCCTAACCCCACTCAACCCCTTAAAACAGGTCTCTTATAACAACTAGTTGAAATATTCAGGTTTTGGTCACACCTGATTCTAACCTGTCACTGATTTATTAAATTGTCCCACGTATTCACTGGATAAAAGTATCAAGAGTAAGTGGGGGTGGATTTATTGTCTCAGTGTTACAGAAATAACTAGGTACATATAAGCTATGTCTGGGCACTTCTCCTTGAAGCCTCATGGGAAAAATAGTTAACTTCCTAGAACATACGACACGAGGAAAAAAATCCAACACTTTGTGAACCTTAAAGGGCTGGATAAATGGAAACAGCTATCATTATTGCAATCTTAGCCAGACTATTAGAGAAAGTATTGCATAGTAGATAGAGGCTGGCTCTGCAGACAGGAACATTTGGTTTCATATCCTGCCTCTGACATACACGGACTATAAGAACCTGAGACGGGTCACTTAAACTCTCTAAATCGTAATCTCGAGAAGTTCCCTGCACTAATGAAATCACACAACCAGATAAAACAACAAAAAAAACCCCATATTTTACATTTCAAGAAGGCAGGGACCTGGTTCCTCACCTTCCTCTTCTCATGTTGTGGGTTCTTAGCCCTGGGCTGGGCACACAGGGGCCTCTGAAAAGGCTCCTTAAATGATGCGTACAGTAACTTGAAAGAATATATTTGTAAAGAAGAATACCATAGAAATAACTCAAGAGATATAGAATCCTATATATATTATAGAAAGAATGGCAATCAAAGGAACTTGCAGTCTGCAGTTCCCAGAGGGGTTAGCTGCTACCTATGGGCTAAGTCTCTTTAAGCCTCTATGGGCCTCAATTTTCTCATGATGACCATTCTCCTAGGAATAGTGCTCTAGAATAAGAAAGTTTCTTGATTCCTGTGTTCTATTCTGGAACTCAAAAGCCTGGAATTATCACACCCTGTGAAGGTGTCTTCCAAATCCTTTGCCAGAGAGGACAGGAGGGACATTAAGCAGCTGCCTTGTAAAAGGTTCACCATTGATTGAATTGGGGAAGAATTCCTGGAGGGTGGAGTTGTTAAATGCAGGAATGAGTTTGGGTTTATGGTATCTTGATCCCCTGGGACTTTTTAACCATGTATAGATAATCACCTGTCTTAGAAATTCCATGTGTAAGCAGGCCCGCAGGCAGGTAGTTAGATGACAGGATCTTCCAGGAGGTCACTGAAGCCACAGAGAATTCTGGTGAGAGAACTTTCTCTCTCTGCTGGTTTCTGTCCAACCAGCACGCCTTGGAAAGGCAATAGATTCTCGCCTGCCTGGGAGAATTCAAGTGTGATTTTACCTAGAGGAAGGAGGAGGGACATTATAGCCTCTAAATGTCATTATTGGGACTTATTACTGAAATCAAATCAGGACATTTTTCCCAGTTGAAAAAAAAAAAGGCCTGTCTCACATCTAGATTGGGGAAGGGAAAAATAAGGGACAAATATTTACTGAGTACCTACTATGTATCACACATTGTGCTAAATGCTTTACAAATATCTCATGACCCCATGAGGTAGGTACTATTATTATACCATTTTACAGTTGAGGAAACTGGGGCAAATAGAGATTGAATGACTTGCCTAGTAAATAGTAAACGTCTGAGGCTGGATGTGAACTCAGACTTTCCTGACACCAGGTCCAGTGCTCCAACCACTATCTCTAATAGTATTTTACAATGATCAAATACTTTACCTAAGAAGGCTAATTGGTCCTTACCCCCACTTCTATAATAGTACAAGTACTACCAACTAGCATTAATATAGCTTGTACAAATATTATTTCCCCCATTTCATGGATGAGGAAACTGGGGGTCATAGAATTTAAATGCCTTTATCTGTAGTCACAGAGTGACCATAGCTGGAGGTGCCATAGTGCATAGAGCACGATGACTGGAGTTGGGTAGACTCATCTTCCTGAGTTCGAATGTGACCTCAGACACTTATTAGCTGTGTGACCCTGGGCAAGTCACTTAACCTTGTTTGCCTCAGTTTCCTCATCTGCAAAATGATCTGGAAAAGGAAATAGTAAACCACATCAGTATCTATGTCAAGAAAACCCCAAATGGGGTCACAGAGAGTTGCACATGGCTGAAAAACAAAACGTAAGGCTATAGAGCCAAAGGGTCCTTAGGGATCGTTTAGCTGATTTCATTACACAGCTCTTTCAGTGGAGGCTGGGTAACCACTTGTCAGACATGATACAGAGACGACTCTTGCTCATTCATGTGTTGGACCAGATGTCTTTGCCAAGATTCTGTTGTTTACCATCCTGAGCTCCATTTTCCTCATCTCTAAATCGAAGCTAATGCTCCTTGCAGAGGATTATGGTGAGGCCAAGATGACGCAACAACAATGATAACTCATTTCTGTAGTGTTTCAATGCTTATGAAGTGAGAGTCTCGTTCGCCCCATTTTACAGACAAGGAAATGAAACCCTGGGAGGCTGAACAATTTGCCTGCCCATGGACACGCAGAGAAGAGATGAACCCAGATTCCTTATTTCCCAAGACCAAGACATTTTCCCAATATGATGCACTGTGCATAAGCCCTAAAGCATTCTACAGATTGTATGGAATGAGTGAAGACTTCTGAAGCAGTTTGAGATTGTCTTTCCCTTTGCCTCCTCCATTGCTGCTGTCAATCACTTTCATTTTCTTTGTGTGCTTTCCCATGCCTTGGTGGGACCCTCCCCTGTTGGTGAAATCTGCCTGTCAATCAACAAGAGAGGAGACAGTCTGGAAGGGGGCTTGACAGAACTAGGGTATAAATTCCTGCATTGTCTTTTGTAACATGCCTCTTCTCCATGATGAATCATGGGGAAGACTGCCCTCTTCTTCTGGGGAAGAGAATAAACTCCTGTTCTTATCCTAAGAGATCTCTGTGTTTATTTTTTCAGTAAATTAAGGATGAGGGTATTTTTCATCCCAAACAATATGTATGTGATTTGTAACATTTCCCTGGTTTTAAGACAGTAGCAAGGCCCCAGGGGCAGCACCTTGCTTTGGCAGCATGCCCGCCTCCCTTTCTCAAGCTGGCCTTATACTCATGCTCTTGATATCCCTGCCAGAGACAATTTAGATAAGGGGAGATTGAGAGATAAGGGGACTAGAGGTCCAAATGTCAAATGAGGGACAGTGGAAAAAACATAGGAGCAGGACCCAAAACATCTTGGATTTGAATCCTGTTGCTGTTTTCTTAGACAAGTCACTCTGTTCCTCAGTTTCTTCATTTGTAAAGTGAGGAGGTTGGGCTGTGTGATGTCTAACAATCCATCCAATTCTTCATTCCATAATTCCTTTCTTCCAAGGCCCAGAGGGAATCAGTGGTGAAACAGGTTTTGAGGAAGTGTTATAGCGGCAAGAATACTTGATTAAAGGATGTGTCCTTCACATCCACAAACTATGTCCTTCAGCTTGTACTTTTCTCTCATGAAGCCTCAGTTTCCCATTCTGTAAAATGATGGATTCCTAAGATCCCCTTCACCTCTACATCCTGCTATCCTGTGAAGCCTGATCTCCAGATTGCCAGCACCTTTCAGATTTTTCTTTCTTATGGTACTCTATACTCAATTAATCAATAAACATTTACTTGTATGAGGTACTTAATACACTTCCTGGAGTGCAAATCCAAAATTGAAACCAGTTCCTGCCCTCTTGGAGGTTACATCCTAATGGGGTAAGATAGCACACACATATATTAGCGTTTATATAATTTTTATATAAAAAGTAGTTTGAGAATGAATTAGTGGTTGGAATGTCAGGGTGGGAGTGGGAATCAAGAAAGGCTTTGTGTAGAAGATCAACTGAGTCATTAAAAAACAGGTTTTTAAGAAGTGGAGTTGTAGAGGTAGTGAATCTGACATATGGGGACAAAAGTATGGAGATGGGAGGTGGGTGTCACATGCAAATATATCCACGATGACCGTAGAGTGAGAAGAGGGGTGGACTGAGAGTGAAGACTGAAAAGGAAGAAGAGGTCAGGTTGTGAAGAGATTTTGATAACGAACAGAAGAATTTATATTTGATCCTAGAGGTATTAGGGAACCACAGAAACTTACTGGATTGGAGCATGAGGGTGGTTACATAATCAGATCTGTTTTCTAAGGAAAACCCCTTTGGTTTATGGAAGATGGATGGAGTGGGAATAGGCTTACAGTAGGGAGGTCAAATAGTAGGTTGTTACTAGACCAGGAGAGAGGAGATGAGGGTCTGAATGAGGGTGGTGGCCAGGAAGGGATATTGATGAGACAAACAGGGATAGAGTTGACAGACATAGCAACTGGTTGCGTACAAGCTGTGAGTGAAAATGAAGAGTCAAGAATGATACTGATGTTGGAAGCCTGAGTAACCTGAAGAATGGTGGTGCCTTCAATTGAAAGAGGAAAGTTCAGAAGACAATGTGTTTGGGGGCAAAAGAAGTTTTGGTTTTAGTCTTGCTGAATTTGAAACTTCTGTAGCACATTTAGTCTTAAATACCCAATAAGCAGATGGTGATTCATAAGCTGAAACACAGGAGAGAGTTTAGGGTAGGATATATAGATGGGAGATTCATTTGTATAAACTGGACTCTAACTGAGTTAGAGACTCTAGAGAGAAAAGCAAAAAGTTCCCTAGACAGAATTTTGAATGCACATTCACAGTCAGTGGGCATGATATGATGATGAGTGAGCAAAGAAGACTAAGAGGAATGAAAAAGAGTTAGTTAGGTAGGAGATACAAGAGAGAACAGTACCAGGTGGAAGGATTGAGTGGTTGAGCAGAAAGGGGTTGCAGGGATCTTTTTGATGGCACTGTGGCAGAATTCTGTTGCTTTGCCTATGCTTGTATCTGTGTGACAGCTCTGGGTGGCTGTCCTGGGGCCAGGAGGAGTGCTGGTGGGTGGAGTTTGTGGCAGTGGTGTAGAGGGAACCCTCTTCAGAGCTCCAGGACAGAAAAGAGTTCTTGTGGTCACCAGAGCACAGGCCAGGAGAGGAGTTAAACACCTTTCCTTAGATCATACCACCTTAGAAGAACTAGAAATTACAAGTCCCTAGAAGTATCTTTGAAAACAATTGCACAAAACCCCTGACACTTGGGACAGTATGCTCTCCACACTGGAAGCAGAGCCCTATCTTAAAAAAGAGTTAAAGAAGCAAATAATTGACTGGAAAAATGAGCAAACAGCAGAAAAAACCTCAGACTATAGAATCTTACTTTGGTGACAAAGAAGATCAAAATATACAACCAGAAGAAGGCAACAAAGTTAAACCTCCTACATCCAAAGCATCTAAGAAAAATGTTAATTGATCTCAGGCCATAGAAGAGCTCAAAAAAGATTTTGAAAATCAATTAAGAGAAGTGGAGGAAAACTTGGGAAGATCAATGAGAGTTATGCAAGAAAATAATTAACGAGTCAACAGTTTGCTAAAGGAGATCCCCAAAATACTGAAGAAAATAACACCTTAAAAATAGACTATACCAAATGGCAAAAGAGGTCCTCAAAATCAATAAGGAGAAGAATGCCTTAAAAACAGAATTGGCCAAATAGAAAAGGAGATCTAAAAGCTCACTGAAGAAAATAATTCCTTAAAAATTAGAATGGAGCAAATGGAAGCTAACGACTTTATGAGAAACCAAGAAACTACAAAACAGAACCAACAGAATGAAAAAAATAGAAGACAATGTAAAATATCTCATTGGAAAAAAAAACAAAACCAACTCACCTGGAAAATAGATACAGGACAAATAATTTATAAATTATTGGACTACCTGAAAGCCATGATCTAAAAAAGATCCTAGACATCATATTTCAAGAAATTATCAAGGAAAACTGTCCTGATATTCTAGAACCAGAGGATAAAATAGAATTTGAAAGAACCCCCCCTCCCCAATCACCTCCTGAAAGAGATCCCAAAAGGAAAACTCCCAAGAATACTGTAGCCAAATTCCAGAGTCCCTGAGTCAAGGAGAAAATATTGTGAGCAGCCAGAAAGAAACGATTTAAGCATTGTGGAAACACGATCAGGATAATTCAAGATAAAGCAGCTTCTATATTACGGGATCAGAGGTCTTGGAATATGATAGTCAAAGGAAGTAGGATTAAAACCAAGAATCACCTACCCAGCAAAACTGAGTGAAATCAATGAGGGGGAAAATTTGATATTCAATGATATAGAGGAAATTAATGTATTCTTGAGAAGCCAGAGTTAAATAGAAAAATTGACTTTCAAATATAAGACTCAAGAGAAGCATGAAAAGGCAAACAGGAAAGAGAAATCATAAGGGAACTTATTAAAGTTGAACTGTTTATATTCCTACATGGAAAGATGATATTTGTAATGCATGTAACCTTTCTCAGTATTAGGGTAGTTGGAAGGAATATATATAGACAAAAGAAACAGGATGAGTTGAATATGAAGGGCTGATACCTAAAGAATAAAATTAAGGGCTGACAGAGGAATGTACTGGGAGAAGGAGAAAGGAAGAGGTAGAATAGTGCAAATTACATCACATAAAAGAGGCAATAAAAAGCTTTTGCAGTGGAGGGAAAGAAGGGGAAGATGAGAGGGAATGAGTGAACCTTACTCTCATCAAATTTGGCCCAGGGAGGAGTAATATATACAGTCAATTGGGTATGGAAACCTATCTTGCCCTACAAGAGAGTGTGTGTGTGTGTGTGGGGAGAGGATGGAAGAAGAAAGGGTGATAGAAGGGAGGGCAGATGGGAAAGGGGGGTTATCAGGGGCAAACACTTTTGAATAGGGACAGGGACAAAGGATAGAATGTAATTATAGGGAGTGGAAGAGGATGGAGGAAAATATAGTTTTTTATAACATTACTGCTACGAAAGTTCTAGAACATCAGTTCTAGAATTTTCCTTGATAATTTCTTGAAATATTTGGAGCTCAAAGTTTTAAAAACATTTGTTTTTAAAAATTGTTTTTACATTCCAAAACAGGAACTATTACTACCTATATTCACTCTGAGCCAGCAGGTCCCAAGCAATTATCATTAAGTGGACTTAGGCTAGGACCTATTGTTGACTAATTAGTAAGAACCAGAGTGAATTGGGTTTAAACCATGGTCTTTAAAAATCTAGCCCATAAAAGATGGCAGCATAGAAGCAGCAAGGTCCCACAGCTCCCACACTGCAACCCTAAACACCCATTAAATTATGAGCCCAGATAAAGTCTAGGAGTCTCAGAATCACAAAAATACAGAGAACCCATCTCTCGCTGAAGGCAGCTCAGTAGCAGGGGCTCATCGTGGTGGCCAGAGCGGAGACTGAAACAGCCTGAAGCCAAGACTGTGGCCAGGCCTGGGATGGTGGGAAGGAGCCAGGCTAAGCTGAGCCAGGCACCACAGCCAGCCTGTAGAGGTTCTACAGCCTCCAGCACCTCCACAAATGCCAAGGCATGAGGATTGGGGACGGGAGAGGCGCAGCTCACACGGCAGTGGAGCAGAGACCCGGCCAGCCCAAAACCTCAGCAGCAGCCATGAGGAGCCTCCCAAACTGGAGTGGGAGTCTACTTCAAAGAAAATCTAAAGCACCTGCCTAATGGGAGCTTTAAAGTGTCAGAGTCGGTTAGTGAAAGTGAAACTTTGAAAATTAATTTGGGGGTGGTAAAAGCAGTTCAGCCATTCTGCCCCCGAGGCAAGGAAGCAGTGGGGGAAGGGAACTGCTGGATCCGCCTGAGGCCCCCACCAGGCTGCTTCAGAGCCCCTGGCCTGTGGACTCCGCAGGGGGGCTGAATCGACTGATCAGGGCCAAGTGCTCTTGCATTGAGATACAGATCGTGGTCTTGGGTGGTGGTCCTGGGGTGCACTTTCAGCAAGCCAAAGCTGGGGGGACTTGCAGCACCCCCCTAATAGCTCTGGCAGTTGGGAAAGCCCCAGCGATTTGGAACAGAGCTTCCCCCCCTAGAAGCAGAGTTTCACCGACCTATAAAAAAATGCCAAGCTATTAATTGTGTGGTAACCATTAGGTTAATGTGGCAAAAT
>JAQQSW010009850.1:0-13130 GCA_028646575.1 Pseudocheirus occidentalis
TTGAGTGTACTTCCAAGTTTACAAACTTTACCACCATGACTCAGGTGGCTTCTCACTCTGGAATTTCCCTCAGTACCTAAATTTTTCTTACTCTGGAATTTTCTCTGTCATGCTGGCCCCCTTCTCCCGTTGGTGAGTTCCTTCCAGGCATGAATTAAGGTGGGCCATGCCTCCTAAGTGTGCTTCTAACTCTATGGACTTCAATATGATGCCCTCTAATGAATATCTCCCCAACTTTTCACCTCAGATTTAGATCTGAAATGGACCTCAGAAACCATTGAGTCCAATCTTGTCATTTAACAGATAAGTAAATTGAGTGTCAGGGAAGCAAGGTAATTTGTTCGAGATAGCAAAGATGGAAGTTGCCACTTGAATCCAGGTTTCCTGAATCAGAGTTCAGCTTTGTACCATATCACATTGCATCTCTCACCACTGTGTAATTTTTAAGAGGTTAACTATTGATTTTATAGTAAGGGAAGAGTTACTTTATATTAAAGCTCTCAAATTGTTAGAGCCAGGAGAGGTATTAGAGGCCATCTAACCAAAATTCTTCACTTTAGAGAGGTACTCTGCTTGGGAATAGCCAATCCTCAAAATATTTTATAGAGAGGCCTGTTTTCAGAGGGCTTGTTAAGTGGCTGAGCTAAGTCTCAATGAAATCAACTTGAGAAGAACATGTGGGGAGCACACGAATGGGTGGGAATACATGATGTCATGACTGGATTTCAGGGTAGTACCACATCTCTACATAAATTATTAGTGGCATGTTGGAGAAAACAGATTGCTCCTCCCTCTGCAGTATGTACCAAGTCCATCAAGAAGCCCCTGAAGAATGATAGGGAATCAGCGGTCTTTCTGAAAAGGAAAGAGAAACTTTAGTTAAAGACTGGGAAAGAAACTCCTCCTTACTCAGAGACCCATTAGACTGTGAAATCAGCTCCAGTAGGAAGCAGCATATGCCTCATTTCTTGAGTCATTAAAACTCAGACTGAACCAAACACTATCTTGTTCTGGTCTCCTGGGTGCTGGACTCATTGTGACCTATTATATCATCCCCATTACTAACCTTGATGAATCCCTCCTTGTAGAAGCCAGGGAAAATTCACAAGATTTGCCAAGGATGAAATATGTAACTTCTGTGTTGCCTCAACCAGCTGTTGTTCCCCATCTTGAGTGGCTAGTCTATAGTAAAGTACTAAGTTAGATTTGAATTCTTAAAAGAGTTACTAAGTTAATTTTTTAACTGATAATCAAAGATAGGTGACATTATAGTAGTCGGGCTTGAAGCAGATAAGATTTTAGACCTAGTTAACTTCACTGTGGGTGCATAGCATTTGAAAGGTATAGTCCTCCAACCAGCTTATTGTTCATTGAGTCTAATCTCATAGGTAACACATGTGATAAATGACTCCAGCTTAACAATTGTTCTCCAGATTTCATTTTTATACCTTGTTCTTCAGGGCTTCTAGGAACAGAAGAGTTTTCTCGACTTATAGGTTGTAGGCCATAGTGAAAATAACATTGTCCTTAGAGTCAGTAAGACCTAAGTTAAATACCTTAATGATTGGGTGACTCCATAAATCTTGCTACTTTGAGTCTCACTGTCCTCATCTGTAGAATAGAGACAATAATATCACCTACCTCACAGAGTCACTGTGAGAACCAACATCAACAGCCAGCATTTAAATGTGAGCCTGAGGTTTGGAAGAAGATAGGTAGGAATTCAACAGGCAATGAGTGGGGAGGAGGGAATTTCAGGCATTGAGAATAGCACAAGCAAAACATGGAGACAGAAAGGTTAACAGCATATTCGGGGATAGAGAATAGACAGTTTTGGTTGGATTATTGAGTATATGGAGAGTGTTGATACATAGTAAGGCAAAAAAAAGTAGTAGAATTGTGACACACATCAGAACATGCATAAGTAGAAAAAAGAGCAGACATCATATAGCAAGAATGAAAAGCAATGAGAATGCTACATTGGTATACGTGAGATATTAGAAGAAACAGAGAAAGACCTCTAGCACATACAAGTATATTTTTAGGGAGGATCAAATGTTTATAAGAATCACACAAGCTAAGAAGGTGGAGAGGAATTGCAATCCACAACAGTGAAGGGAATAGCCATGTTAATGGAAGCATAGATCCATGAAAGTAGAAGTAGATGTGTGTATATGAAATGAGTAAATGAAGTATTTATTAAGTGTTTACTATGTATCAGGCACTGTTACAGGCTGGGTATACAAATACAAGCAAGACAGCCTCTGTTCACAAGAAGCTTATAATTCTAATGAACAACGTATTTGGGGGAATGGTAACCAGAAAGAAGTATTTTGGACAGAGAAGTCACAGGAATTAGAATCAAAGGGCAATTGTATATAAATATAGACAGATAGACATGATTCTTTTGTATATGCCTGTGGTTTCGTTAATGTGGGGGAATTCCTAGTTCACTCTTCCATTTAGATTAGAAATTTGACTTTTAATTTAATGTTTTAGAGAGAAGCCTCGAGCACCAAGAAATTAGGTGATTTGCTCATGATCATATAGTGGTATGTATAAGATACAGAGTTTGATTCTAGATCTTCCTTACTTCAAGACCAGCTCTCTATCCACTATACCACATTGCCTTCACAGCAGATAGGTAGATAGATAGATAGATAGATAGATAGATAGATAGATAGATAGATAGATAGATAGATAGATAGATAGATGTATATATAGATATGTATATGGGCAAGTTCTAAATGTGCCTAAGTCTTTCCCTTCCTTAAACTTTCTATATTGCTACCATCTTCTCAATTTATTATTCTATATCCATTCTCTCTTTCTCAGTCAAACTCCTAGAAAAAACTTCAGTTCTTCTCTCATCTACTTCACAACCCCTTAGCCATCTGGCTTCTGATGTCATCACTTAACTGTAACTACCATTTCCAAATTCATTAGTGTTTTCTTAATTGTCAGATCTTATGGTTTTTCTCAATCCTTGTCCTTCTACAGCATTTGGTATTCACAACATTTTTTCCTTTCTAATTTTCCTCTCTATTTGCTTTTTTTCCTGGATCATTAACCATATCATGCCCATCATCATCATCATCATCATCATCATCATCTTTCTCTCTTTCTGCCTCTGTCTCTGTCTCTTTCTGTCTTTATCTTTCTCTGTCTCTCTCTGTCTCTCTCTCTGTCTCTCTCTCTCTGTCTCTCTCTCTCTGTCTCTCTCTCTCTCTCCCCCTCTCTCTCTGTCTCTCTTCCTCTCATCCCTATGAAAATAATTCTCAGATCCATATATGCTTTTCCTTAAGAGGTAGTCACACTTCATAGCTTCATATTTGATATTTTGAACTTGATGTCCCAAAGACACCCCAAACTCAATATACCCACAACAGAATTCATTACTGTTTACCCCTCTACCCAATTCACCTCTCTTCTGAACTTCCCTTTTTCTGTTGAAGGTACCACCTTCCTTCCATTCTTCAAGATTTATGACCTTGCCATTATCCTTGACTCCTTATTTTCTTTTATCCCACATATTCATTCATTTACCATTTCTACAATTCTTTCATCTCCCCCTGGTCACTATTTATACAGTCACAATTTGAATTATGCCCTCCTTGCCTTTCTCTTGTACTCTTTCCATAGCCTTTTAAGTCTCTTCCAACTTCTAGATCATATCACTCTCCTACTCAGTAAATTTTATTGATTCCCTTTGGCCTCTGAGGAAAAAAAGTTAAACTCTTCTTTTGCTTTTAAGGTTCTTTTACAACATAAGCCCAAGTGATCTTTTCAACCTCATCACATTTCCTGTACCCAATCTATTGTCTATCCAAACTAGCCTTCTTGACACATATAGAAACTCCATCTCCCATCTCTATTTCTTTGAACTGGTCATCCTCCATTCCTAGAAAGCTCTCCCTTTTCAGGTCCTTCTAATAGAAAACTTCTTTTCCTCTAAGATGAAGCTTAAGGACACTTTCTACATGATACCTGTTTACTGATTTCTCCAACTGCTAGAGTCTTCCATCCCAAACTACCTTGTATCTATTCTGTATATACTTAGATATTTAAAGGTTATCTCCCATGAAAGGATATAAGCTCCAGGATAATAGGGATTGTTTCATTTTTGTTTTTATATTTCCATCAGTTAATATAATGCCTGTCACATAACAGATGTTTATAAATGCTTGTTGGTTGATTGATTACATATGTGAATGTATGTATTCATAATTACATATATGACACATTACCTTGGCATTATATATGAGCATGAATGTATTATATTAAGGACATTATATATGTGAGCTTATAAACAACAAAATATGTGGGACTACTACTAGGCCCTATTTTTAAAAAACTATTTAAAATACTTGACATGGTTAAAAGTTCATCAATGGTCTAGTCCTTTTATGTCTTTCAGCAGCTCAGTCACAGAGCATTCACTAGGTCCAAAGAACTTTGAAAGCAGACAGTTCTACATACCAAGATGTTTGTGTCAATACAGGATTTCATCAGAGGCTAGGCAAATCAGTCACATGCAAGATAAAAGCAGACAATCAATTTAAGGACATAGAGGTGTGTCAGTGGAGAAGGATCTTATCAGAAATTTCTGCAGAATAAAGCTTGGAATGGCACACAAGCATAATTATAATTATATAGGGCATAAATTAAGAATAAGATCATAGATTTAGAATTAAGTGGTACCTCATAGGGCATACAATCAATCCCATCATTTGACAGATGAGGGAACTGAGGCACAGAGAAGTAAGTGACTGGCCAAGATTCATACAGCTAGTAGGTATCTGAGGCAGGCTTTGAACCCAAGTCTTCTTGGGCTTAAATCCAGTGCTTTATTAATCATTTCATGGTGATTCAGACCATAAAGGTGATAAGGTCAAGAAACTGAGCTCCAAGATACAATGATAGTGGTTTTTGCCCTTAGATGATCTTCTCTAACAGATGCTAAGGTCAGCACTGCTGAAAGAACTCGTCATGCCAATTCCAATTTTCATACAGAAGGAATTAGCTTTGAAAAAGGGTGAAGTAAAGCACATAATGGAAAACTCGGATAATCTAACTCTTCTATTTTCTAAAGGCTTCAACCTCTCTTCCATCTTGCCATTCACCAGAGCCGTAATGAAGCAGTGATTCTGACTGATATACATTTGTCTTGCTTTACTTCCCAGCAGTCTTTCTGACTTCATGTCTAATTACTTCCAGCATAATAAATACTTAACTCTACAAACTGAACCATTCTACACCCTACACAAGACTCTAATTCCTACTTCCATACCTTTACAAATTTCTACTTCTCTTTCCTTTCAAAATCTGGCTAGAAAAACACAGGCAATTGTTCTGATTAGTCCTAATTTAACAATCACATTTTCACTTTGTATCTTACAGCACTTACACAACATGATACAATTGTGTATGCAAGGGTATTGATAAATTTTGTTCTGTAGTTCTGTAATTAGGTGAGGAAGCTTGGAACATTGGGTAAAGAGCTAAACTTCAGTTCAACAAATAACAAATATTGGACAAAAGAAAATCAAAATGATCCAACAACCTTGAAATTGCACCTCACATCCAACAATTAAAATTTAAGTGCCTATAAGTACCTAGCACTTTGGTAGGCACTAAATATACAAAGACAAAACAGAAACATTCCTTCCCCCTTCCAAGCGGCTTATTTCCCACTTAGAGGAATGAGGAAGACCTGAGCTCAAAACCTTGGCTCTGATCATTACAAAGTAGGTGACCATTGGAGGGTCATGGAATTTCTGGTCCAAATAATAATATCTACTTCACCAGTTTGTGGAGTACAAATGAAATAGCATATATATAAATGTTTTGTGGTTCTTTAAAAAAACTATTCAATGGTTATTGTCATTATTATTATTGTCTCAGTTTTATGTCTTTCAACTGGGCTTATATAGACATGGTCCTAGAACAAGTTATAACCACTGTTTACAAGACTATGTCACAGGTAAACAAAATAATTGTTTTTGTAGTTAAATGAAAGGATCAGTATGTAAATTCATTCTCTTTATGCTCAACAGAAGCATTGTTGTTGTTGTTATATTTTACTAATGTGTTTTGTTTCTCTGACTAGATTATAAGCCCCTAAAGGGTAAGATCCATGTGTTTTATTTCCTTGTTTCTGACCTATGTACTTATGAAAATTTCTTATTGAAAGATATGAATATAAAGCCTGTAGGATGAGAAGACATGGAGAAATTGGCAGCTGTATCAATGAAAGAAATAGTCATGGCACTGATTTGGTTTGTGTTATATACACAAGTGTCCAATATTTGCTTGCTGCCTTATTTTACTCTTCTGACCAACCTCTAGCATAATGAATAGCAAAACTGCCAAAAAGCAAGAAGCAAAAGAGAAAAATAAAGCCCTCAGTATCCTGAATCTGGTATTCAGCCCCTGAATAATTGCACATTTTTACTATAAATGTATGCGCTAATAACTTAATTGTGCACCAGACTTAAAGCCCAGAAACTAACAATATACAGGAATTACTTTACAATTGTGCTTCAGTTTTGGCCTTCCCTGGTCACTATAACAACCCCTTTTGTTCTCCTTTTTCTAATGTTTTGAAGGCCTCCCTGAAAAGCTGCTTACCATGAACACCATGGGAGCTTGACAGGGTGGCATTCTAGGAAACAAGTGAGGTTCTGCGTCATTCCATTTTCAGAATTAAGCACTATGTGCCTGGGGTGTTAGCAGGTCTGCTGGGCAAAGGAAGAGTCTGGTTGAGGAACCAGCCTCCTAAGAGAGGCTCTTGTTATAGCCCCTCTTGTTACAGCCCCTATTATGGTTATCATGTGGTTGACAAGCATGATGACACCCTACAGAGAAAGTGCAAGGACTCACAGAAGTAGTAGTGATAATAATAATAATCTTCAATTGATCCTAGAGAATGATCACTCATGGGAATTGAAAGTAAGAGGAAGGGACAATGAGGGAAATATTTTGAAGCATTCCCATGAATATCTTCAAAATTCAGAAATATCTCATAGGGTCATATGATCACAGATTTAGAATTATAAGGAGTCTCCGAGGTTATCAAGTCCAACTCTTTCATTTTAAATAGAAGAAAACTGAGGCACAGTAAGGTTAAATGATTTGCCAAGGGTCACACAGCTAGTAAGGATTTAAAGTAGGATTTGAAACCAAGTCTGCCTGATTTAACCCCTTATACTACCTAGTGCATTTAAAGTGTCTTTTCATTGTAAGATAATCAAACAAATTTATGACCAGAAAAGGATGTAGTTTGATCATGTATCAGAAGCAAGGGAGAACAGATAGACAATCTACATATCCCACTAGAACACATACAACACTCAGAAACCTGGAAAAAGCCCCCATAAGAATTTATGGGAAAACGTTGACAAAGGTTAACAAGAAGCATTGTAAGGTGGTAGAGAGAAAGCTGGCCACAAAGTCAGGAAGACCTGAGTTCAATAGCTAACTCTGACTCAAACTTTGTAACCTTGAGAAAGTCTTTCATCCTCTTTGTCTTGGGAAATAAATGTGGACTAGTGGCTAAACTGCTTTGATAGCAGGAGTTTCCTCACAGGAAGTTCCCACATTGATGAGATCACAGATTCATTGTATCTTGGCTCTTCTCTGCTATGGATATTACCTTCTGTGGCATATTTGAATATTCTCAATGTTGGCAAATCTTTGCTCTTTAAGAGTAGATTTCAATTCAATTCCATTCAAAAAACATTTATTGATTTGGAGGAACAACCAAAAGTCATGAAGAGGCCACTTTGGCAAATAAGGTGGGTGATTTAAATTGACTCAAAAATCAAAGTACGATTAGAAAGCATTAACATTAATTTTATTGTAGGATTCTCAAAGAAATTCAAAAAAAGAAATTCCAAAAAGTATTTTGAACAATGGCAAAATTGTTGGGAGTTAGTATACAGCTTCCCAAAGTAAATACTTTAAAGCTATTCACATATAGGTTATCATAGCTTTTTAAAACCTGACAGTCACACTTTATAATATGCCCTGAGTAAGAATTTAATAAAATGTCTTTGAATTATGTTTATGTTCATGACAATACTAATATCAAATTATATTCAAACAAGGCCCACTATATTTTTGTTATGATGACATAGAAGCAAACAATTCAATGAACAATTAAGACAGAAAATTCTATTTTATTCATGGAGAATCTATACCATGAGAAAAGGATAACTATAGGAAGCTCCTGCTTCCATCATGCTCTTAAGCCATTCCCTTGAGCCAAAAAGGAATGAATTTATTTATAGTGGGTTATAAGGAATACTATCGTGTGGTTGAATATTATTCTGGTTCCTGAAACCAAGATCCATTACACACAACAGCAGCTGCTATCACTAAATGTTGGAAAATGAAGTCTGACTCGCATGGAATTCTGGAGACTGTAATTACAGATAATGAACCTCAATTTGCTCGTCAGGAATTTTCACAGTTGGCTCTATCCCTGGAATTTGAACATTTCACAGCCATGCAGCACAAGAGGTAGTCTACCCTTTGCTAAGTTAAGTTGATCTTAGAAAGGACCATGTATCCTCCCAAAGCAAGTGGGTAAAGGGTTGGGTGGGGTGCCTTCAGCAAATACCCCTGTCTTGATGGAAGAAATTAGGACTACAATTTTCAGAAACAGAAGCTACAAAGCTATATGGCATAGTCTCAGCCATGTAGTATCATGGATTTAGAACTGGAAGTTAAATTAAGAGGTCATTGAATTCACCATTCACATTTTACAGTAAAAAAAATTGTCTCAGAGAAGTGGTAACTAAGACACACATTCAGTAAGGAGTCAAATCTAGGTCCTCTTATTCCAAATACTGAACTTTTCCCACCATACCTATACCATACTGCCCCTAAAGAACTTTCTGATCTTTGCTAGAAACTACAGCAGCTCTGAAGAGCTTACCATGTCCCCACCATTTCTTCACCTTCAGAAAACTACAAATTGAAACACTGAATTTCCTTCTGATAGTGGGATCTTTTATATCATGAATTATGCAAGATTAGAGGAAAATGAGTGGTCGCTAGGGAAGAGTAGATTTTAGGTTGAGCAATGACAAGTTTTGTGGTGTGGTTTTTAAAAATCATACTGAAATAAATAATGAATTGGAGAACTGTACTGACAAAAGCCCTAGACTTTGGCCTCCTGTCTTCACTGAAGTCTCAAGTCCCACTCACCCAAGAATATCACATAAAAACTCAAACCAAACATGAATCAGCACCAAGAAAAGACAAAAGAGGGTAGGGCAAGGACTTGGGTGCTCATGCTTAGCACTAAGGTTATGAGTCAGAGAATTACAAGGACAACTTTCCTGCCAAGACAATCATTTGCTAAAGCCTGCCAAAGTACAGCTGTCCTCTATCGCAGGGACAAATTAATCACATGTTCTAATGGAGTGTGCTGGAAAAAAATGATAGCTCTGTGCTAGCTAGTTCTTAGTGACACAAAGAAGGAAGGTCCATGCCAATGAAAGACATCCAAATATCATTAACTAATATCAGTGGATTCTAACACAGAACAAGACAAAGTTGTTTGTAAGGGAATTGTCCATGTGAGACATTTTGTTCTTTGGTGTTTCTGGGAACTAAAAAAGGGTGTAAAGAAACAAAGTTAACTTTCAGTGTCAATTATTATAGCCTTCATTATTGCAATATATGTTTAAAAAATCTGTCTGGAATCAATGAACAAAAAATTTCATACCAATAAAAGTAATAAACAATGCCCTAAAAGTAGTGAAATATATTTTTAAATACTCAGCAAAAGTAAGGGTACAGAGAAACATCCAATAGACTGTTATAGCTGAAAGTCACCTTATAAAAGACCATCTAATAAAATACAACTCCTTTCTTTTATGCATGAGGAAATAGAAGTCCAGAAAAGTTAAATGACTTACTTGAGATTCCACAACTAAGCAAGGCACATGATCTCTTTGGGCCTCAGTTTCCTAATCTGTACCCTTCAGTCTTTGCGAGCCACTCTGT
Organism: Pseudocheirus occidentalis; assembly: GCA_028646575.1. Taxonomy (NCBI): domain Eukaryota; kingdom Metazoa; phylum Chordata; class Mammalia; order Diprotodontia; family Pseudocheiridae; genus Pseudocheirus; species Pseudocheirus occidentalis. Next base: position 10,018 of record JAQQSW010009850.1, read on the forward strand.
GACTTCCTGCTTAACTAAAAAAATATCCACAAATAAAAAGACTCAGAATGGAAGTACTAGTTTTTCTTCAGGAGATAATCCTATACCCATTGTTCACCAGCTACGCTAATCTGTGCCTTCTTATTCCAAATGACAAGATTAAGAAAGATTATTTTTATTTGGTGCTAGAATGAAACAGACCCTCAAAGACAGTATTTTGGAGATGAACCATACATTTAGAAAAGTGCAGTATCAGAGTCAGAGGACTTGGTTTTGAGTCTTGTATCTGTCCGCCAAGACTGTCAGAAAGTCAGTTAATTTCTCTAAGTCTCAATTTCATCATCTATAAAATGGAGATAATACTTATATCCATTTAGTTCAAGAGCATGAGGGATTATTGTTAAGAAAGTGTTCTATAAACTATAAATCACAATATAAATACTAATTGTTATCCTTAGTGGTACTTAATTAGAAAACTTCAGATGGGTCCATCACTGATTTTCATTAGCACCTCTGGCAAGAACCAGATGATATGTCCTAGGCAGGGCTGTGCAGCACATTAGAAGAGATGGGTTTCCCCAAAGACCAGATACCACGGTGTGTTGGAAGTTAGGAAAGAAGAGAAGAAGAAATTAGATTTTATTTTGTGTTGGTTAGATGTGTGTGAAGTTGCCAGTCCTTAGGTTCAAGAACACCTAAGAACAATTGACTCACCAAGAGAATGTTAATTTTAAATACTTAACAATTTGCTTTTATACAGAATGAAGATGAATTCATTTGCACATGCACCATGTATAGATGGTTTTATCATTATACATTTTAGCCTGCTTTGGGCATAAAGGATGTTTAGACTGTACTTTCAGAGAATTTTCTGCAGTTACCAAGCAAAGGTGGAAAAAAAACATTGAATGTCTTTGAGAGATTTCACAGGGCTCTAGACCCATGAGTCTGTCACCAGCTTGTATGTCAATGGAACTGACTTATTTATGAAACAATCTCATGATGCTAGGTAATCCTGGGAATCCCAGGTAAAAGGAATTTTAATCTTAAAACTACATCAAATTTTCTAGGAAGTTGGTTTTAAGGTAAATAAGAATGTTAGAAATTTGACTTACTAACAGATCCACTTCCTTTTTAACTCTAGATTCAGATAATTTCTCCTCAAAACAAATCAGAATAAGTTTGGGAGTTCAATAATATCAAATAAACACTAATGATAACTGACATTTATACAATGCAATGTTTGTAAAAAGCTTAGTACGAATAATCTCATTGGATCCTCACAACAACCTTGTGAAGTGGGTGCCATAGATATTATCATCTTCGTTTTACAGATGAAGAAACTGAGGCGACTTGTGACTTGCCTAGAATCATATAACCAATAAGTATCTGAAGCAGAATTTCAGCCGAGGCGTTTCTGGTTCCAATGCTTTCTATTCAGTAGCAGCTAGGTGGCTCAGCAGATAAGAGCATAGGGTCTGGAGTCAGGAAGACTTGAGTTCAAATCCAGGCTTAAATATCTACAACTAAGTGACCCTGGGTAAGTCATTTAACTTCTTTTTGCCTAATTTTTCTCAATTGTGAAATAGGGATTATATAACAATGATGATGATGATGATAATAATAAATTGGGATAACATAAGAAAATGGGGATAATAATAGCACTCACCCTGCAAGATCGTTTTGAAGAACAAATGAAAAATTTTTAGAAAGCACAATACCTAGCACATAGCAGGCTCTATATAAATGCTTATTCTCTTCTTCTTCCTTCAATGACCCTCCAGACTAGCTAACAATAATTATTGAGCCCATAATAAATAATTTTTACATTTTCCCAATTATACCTAAAACAATTTTTGACATATGCTTTTTATTTTGAATTCCAAATTCTCTTCCTTCCTGCCATCCCCCTTCTTGAGAAATCAAGCAATTTGATATAGCTTATACATGTGCAGTCACACAAAACATATTTCTATATTAGACATGTTGCAAAAGAAAATGCAGACCAAAAAAGAAAAAAGAAAGTTTTAAAGAAGTATGCATCAACCTGCATTCAGATTCAATTAGTTCCTTCTTTGGAGGTAGATAGCATTTTTCATTATAAGTCCTTTGGAACTATTTTGGATCATTGCATTTCTGAGAATAATTGTCATTTACAGTATACAATATTGTCATTGTATACAATATTCACCTGGTTTTGCTCATTTTGCTTTCCATTGGTTCCTGTAAGTTTTTCCAGTTTTTTTCTGAAACCATCCTGCCCATCATTTCTTACAGCACAATAATATTCCTTTACAATCATACACTACAACTTGTTCAGCCATTTCTCAATTGAAGGGTATCCCTGCAATTTCCAATTCTTTGCCACAAAAAGGGCTGCTCTAAATATTTTTGTACATATGTCTCTTTCCTTTTTTAAAAAACATCTCTTTGAGATACAGACTTAGTAGTGGAATGTTACATCAAAGGCCATGCACAGTTTTATAGTCCTTTGGATATAATTCCAAATTGTTCTCCAGAATGGTTAAATCACTTCACAACCCCACCAACAGTACATTAGTGTCTCAATTTTCCCACATCTCCTCCCACCCTTGTCATTTTCCTTTTCTAACATATTATCCAATCTGGTAAGTGAGGGGTAGTATTTCAAAGCTGTTTTAATTTGAATTTCTCTAATCAATAGTGATTTGCAACATTTTTTCATATGACTATAGGTAGCCATATCCTTTTACCTTTTATCAGTTGGTGAATGACTTATATTCTTATAAATTTGACTCCATTCTTTATATATTTAAGAAATGAGGCCTTTATCAGAGATAACCCTCACTAAATAAAAACTATAAATAAAAATAGCTCTTTTAGGTTTGCAAAGTGCTTTGTAGTCACTGTATCATGAAATCCTCACAAAAAAGATGAGGAAATTAAGTCCTAGAGAGGTTAAGAGGCTTACCTATGGTCCCACAACTGGTTCTCAGGACCTTGTGGCCTTCTAGGTCTTCAGGTGCAACCCTTTGATGAATTCAGTTGCACTTGAGGACCTAGAGGATCACATGTGACCTCAAGACCATAGGTTGCCCCATTCTGGAGGGCAATCTGGAACTATGCCCAAAGGGCTATAAATAATATCATACCCT
>JAQQSW010009851.1:0-13130 GCA_028646575.1 Pseudocheirus occidentalis
AAGGAAGGTAATAATAGAAAAGAACTGCCCAGAATGTCTGCACTTAGAACATGAAATTCTTTTGAAGGAATTCACAGATTGCCTGGGGAGGAGTTGGGAGGGAATCTACAACAACAAAAAAAGACTTCAAATTCCAAGGCACAAACTTAATTCAATTCAGAAACCAGTTCTGTGAACCATCAGGAGAAAGACCTTCAAATACTGAGGAAAGAAAACTCAAGTAACACAAGACTATTCTGCACTCACTAGAAAATGCAGGAGGGAAGGGAATAATGTATCCTAAAGAGGAATAGAGCTCAGGACGTAGGCCAGGGTGACCTACCCTGCAAAGTTGAGCATAACTATAATGAAAAATGATTAACCTTAAGTATAAAAAGGTATTTGAAACATTCTTCTAAAGAAAACCAGACTTGAAGAGATAATATATTTCTTAGATCACAGAAATGCAAGAGGAGTAAACAAATGCCCAGTCACAGAGTGACAACAGACAGACCGGAAGAGGCTTCTTTCTGAATATACACAAGGAAACGGGGCTAAAAGAGGAAGTCAGGTGGAGGTAGGAGCAGACACAGGCAGGGGACACTTTGGACAGAACTTAATGACACCACACTTACACGTGAATCAAGGATTTTTGTGGGACTACATTAGAAAATGTGAGGGTGAGGGGCGGCTAGGTGGCGCAGTGAATAGAGCACCGGCCCTGGAGTCAGGAGGACCTGAGTTCAAATGCGGCCTCAGACACTTAACACAAAATCTACCCGTGTGACCTAGGGCAAGTCATTTAACCCCAACTGCCCTCCAAAAAGAAAAAAAAAAGAATGTGACAGTGCAGAAAAGGGAGAAGGGGACCCGGGGGGAAAAAAAAGAGTGTGTGATATGTTTGTATCAAATATGTGCTAGGATTGAAGGGAAGGAGACCCTTGTAGTCTCTCAGGAAGAGACAAAGCTTCAGGGGAGAGAGGGAGAGGGAAGGGAGAGGGATTGAACAAGCAGGGAAAGAAGGGAGGTGTTAATTAGGTGGTGGGAGAGTGCTTCCACTGAGAAAGACTCCTATGGGTGAAAACAGATGTTCTGTGAAGGGGGATAGGGACCTTGTGACAGAGGATTTGTTGCTTGAAAGAACCATAAATCTCTAGTTTGTTGTTGTTGTTGTTGTTGTTGCTGTTTTAAGTCAATGTCCTTAGATGTTTATATTACAGATTGTGGCTTACAAGCAAGAAGAAGGAATGACAGAGCATTCTGTGTCCAAAATATTGTATGCTAAGTATGGCAGATACAAACAGAAAAGTAAAACCAGCTCTCAAAGAGCCAACATTCTGAAGGGGACATGGTAGGAAGATTCAGCTGCAGGTCAGATTGAAAGACCTAGTCATCCTTGAGAGACAGCAGCAAAACTTGCAAAGAATATTCCTTAGTATCATTTCCATTAATAAAAATTTGTGACTTTCTGATCCTGACCTTGATGGTGAGGACTTTCTTTTCTGGATCTTCATTCCTGGCCAAATACCTGCAGAGGAAGCCAGGTCACATCTCTACAAGGGTTGATTCCCTGAACTAGAGCTGAGAGGCCAACCTTGCAGAGAAGTGGCATCACACTGAAATAGAAATAGGGGTCCTTAAACCATAAGAATCTCTGATGGGTGCATATTGACTTAAAAAAACCACATACTGACATCATCTGTCATTTGCTATATTTTTAAAAAAATATTTCTCAGTTACTCTTTAAACAAGTTGAGGCCATACTCAGGAGTGTTGTGGCCCATTGTGTTTGACACCTCTGGTCTACGTGGTTGTTGCCGTCCCCAGAGCATGCATACCCATTAAGTGGCAGTTGAGAACCATACATCTTAACTTGGGACAGGGGGAAAATGGAACTTCTAGGTTCAACTGTTACCTAAGTACAAAGCCAAGGAGAGATTTTGAGGCAAATGGGGAAAAAAGGTAAATAGGGAGATGGTATAAACCAGTGGAGACCTGCATAATCAGGGATGTAGAGAGGGGGAGTCCTGCCATGAGGCAGTGTGCTAACAAGAAATACTTTTTTTTAAAAGACATACACAAAATAAAACTAAGGAAATGGGGAAAATGAATTATGCATGAAGCGAAACCAAAAAATCAGTTGCTGACAAGGCAAAATGAACATTCAAAAATTTAAAAAGGATAAGTAAACAAGGAAACTACATTATGTTCAAAGGAAGTATAGACAACAAAGCAGTATCAGTGACAAACTTATATGCTCCAAATACTTAGTATCCAAACTCATAAAGGAATCATTAACTGAGCTCCACACAGATAATGGCATAATAATGATAGAAAATTTCAATATCCATCTTTTGGTTTTAGACAAGTCTAATAGAAAGGCAAACAAAAGGGAAAATATAGAATTGAAATTTCTGTAAAAACTAGAACTAAATATAAGGCAAGTTCTAAGTGGGTTTAAGTGCATGTTTCTCAGCATAGATTACAAAGAAATGTAAAAAGGCAGAAATAGTAAATCTATTTTATAGACAATAAAGCAATAGAAATTGTCACTGGTTCAGAGACCACAAAACCAAAGAAATCCTAAATAACAAGTGGCTCAAAGAATAAATTTTAGTAACAGTTTAACAGTTATATGAAAGAAATGATATTGATGAAACAAAATATCAAAATTCTGGGAATGCAGTTAAAGCAGTCCTTAGGGGAAAAACAATAGTACAACAGTTAAATAGTACTATAGAACAAGAATTTTAAAGGTCACAAGGTAGAATGTGACTAATTGCTGTATTATTGGTTAAGATCATAGATGCTATCAAGTTGTGAGGCATTACAGTATATGAGAAAGAATGCTATTCTTAGAGTCAGGAGAAACTAACTTTCAAATCCCATCTCCCGCTCCCTGATAGTTAAATAACTATGAGAATACTCAAAAATTGGTTCACTTTTCTAAGCCTCTATTTCCTCATCTGTAAAGTAGGGATAATACTCCATATAAGGCTTCATTTACTCATTAATTAATTGTGCTTGCCTCACAGGAGATTATGAGTATTAAAAGAAATATTTTTAAAGTAAGTGCAATTCTTAAAGTATGTTAATGTTGGGTATTATTGTTGTTATAAGTTCAAAGGAGGAAGGAATTACTGATGTCATATAGTAAGCACTTAATTAATGCTTGTTTGACTGACTTTCTGAGTGAATGACTAATGAAAGGCTATATAGAGTGGACTGGAAAAGCTTCACAAAGAGAAAGGAACTTAAATAGAACTTTATGGATGGGTAAGACCCAATTAGGTAAAAACAAAATGAGGAGGACATTTTAGATGGGAGAAAACCAGATGAGCAAAGAACCAGAGGTCTTAAGTCAAAAGACATGCTTGGAGGACAGTGAGCGAGATGCACTTTTCAGGGAGTAGCAGAAGAAAAAACTAGATAAGGAGAACTGGGGATAGGGAGTTCCGCCTTTATCCTGTGGGCAATAGTAAGCCACTGATGGTTTTAGAGAGAAGCAGCAAATCTAAGCCATTAAAATCAGGCAGATGTGAAATAAAGCAGGATCTCTGATCTAGTAGTTTTTTAATAGGAAGATACTAACTAGAAAATACATCCAAATTTACTCAGGATCATAGACACAGAGCTAGAAGAGATGCTAGAGATCATCTAATCCAACCCCCCTTATTTTGCTGATGAAGACACTGAAGGCCAGAGGCTCCATGGTTTGGTCACATAAAGTAGTAGAGTATTCTTTACTACTACCAAATTATTCTCTTATACTACCAGTATTCAAAGCAAGGACCCCTGACTCCAAATCCCATGCTCTTTCCACTTCACTGTACTCAACTGCCTCTTGCTTTAAAAAAAAAAAGTTTATAGTTTTGTAAATTGAAAGCCCATCTTGTAATCATTTGAACTATTCAGTATAAGTTGAACACTTCTGGAAGATTCTTTAATTCTGTCAAAGCATCAAGATATTACATATACTGTGTGCTGTGTATTTTCCACACTTTCACTGTGTTCTCAAATGAGAGGTTATAATCATTCCCCACAATGATCAGGGATGTTACAAATCTTTTTTTTTAATGTTATTATTTTATTTTTCTCAATTGAATGTAAAAATTATTTTTAACGTTCATTCTTTATAATTTTTGAGTTCCAAATTCCCTCTCTTTTCCCATACCTCCTCCTTCCTTGAGAAGTAAACACTTTAAAAGATTATACATGTGCAGTCATGTAAAACATTTCTATGTTAGTCATGTAGCAAAAGAGAACACAGACAAAAAAAGACAAAATAAGAAAAATAAAGTCTAAAAAGTATGCTTCAAATATGCATTCACACTCCATCAGTTCTTTCTCTGGAAGCGAATAACATTATTTTATAAGTCCTTACAAATTGTCTTTTATCATTGTATTGTTGAGAATAGCTAAGTTATTCACAATTGATCATCATTACTGTACATAATTATCTCCTTGCTCTGCTCATGGCATTTTGCATCAGTTCATATAAATCATCCCAGGTTTCTCTGAAACCATCCTGTTGGGCATTCCTTATGGCCCAATAGCATTGCATGTCATTCATACCACAACTTGTTCAGCCATTGATTAGTTGATAGTCATCCCTTCAATTTCCCATTCTTTGTCACCACATAAAGAGCTGCTATAAATATTTTTGTATATATAGGACCTTTTCCTTTTCCTTTGATCTCTTTGGGATACAGACCTAGTAGAGGTATTGCTGGGTCAGAAGCTATACATAGTTTCATAACCCTTTGGACATCGTTCCAAATTGTCCTCCATAATGGTTAGATCAGTTCTCAACTGCACCAAGTGTATTCCTACCCCATTTTTCCCACATCTCTCTAGCATTTGTCATTTTCTTTTGCTGTCATGCTAACCAGTCTGATAGGTGTGAGGTTGTGTTTTACAAATAACACACAGGTAACACCAACTACACCAGTTGTTGGGCAAGAGAATATGCAGGAGGGCTGCTAGCTGGTGTTCTTCATTAGCACAGGCTCACTCTTGATCAGGTCAGACAGGAAAACAGGAACAGAGTCACAATAAGGAGTTAAATAATTTAGCTTTATTCTAGTCTATTATTCTCAAAGAGAGTTTGCTGATAATGGGAGCACCAACTCCTACAGCCTCCCTAATAACCATTCTTGAAGGGACTGGCAAGAAAGGGGGACAACTACCTCTCTTGACAATGGGGTCAAGTCAAGACAGGTGCAGCATTCCAGTTTATGCACTCCTCTATATCCCCTCAAGTCTCAATGGGGCCGGTTGAGGCGAGCACACAGATTCCTCCAAAGCCTTGATCAGCCACAATCACCACAGCATTACATTTTCATATTCCACACTCACTGACCAGTGCCCACTTGACTTATAGGGCAACAGATAAAGAAGGCGATTTGCCAGCAATAGTCTCAAGTTTACATCATCTTACTGTTATCTCTCACTGCACAGTTTCAGTAGGACTGTTTACAAGTCATGAGCCTGAGAAATACTATCTAACACCTGGGAAGTAAAGATTGCTATGGCCATGGACCCTTGAAACTACAATCTAAAAAGAATAACAAAATCCTCCTTACTTACAGGTGGTACCTCAGGATTGTTTTAATTTGTATTCCTTTAATGAATAGTGATTTAGTGCTATAGTAATGTTGACTATAATTATAATTATTACATGAGTTTCTATTGCTTTTTTGTGCATGTCCAGATCTGTGATTAAATCAGTGAAAGAAAATTCCTTCTGTAAAAACTCTTTCTACCTACGCACACCAACTCATACACAATTTATTTTGTTATAGGGATTCCTGAGACAATGAGAGCTTAAGTGACTTGTCCAGGATCACACAGTTAGTTTGTGTCAGAGGAAGGATTTGAACTCAGATCTTCCTGGCTTCAGGGCAGCTGGGTGAAAGAGTGGATAGAGTGCCCTCGGCCTGAAGCCAGGAAGATTCATTTTCCTGAATTCAAATCTGATCTCAGTCACTTACTAGCTATAAGACCCTGGGAAAGTTGTTTAACCCTGTTTACCACAGTCTCTTCATCTGTAAAATGGGCTAGAAAAGGAAATGACAAATTACTCCAGTATCCTTGCCAAGAAAACCCCAAATGAGGTCATACTACACTAGCTTCCTGGCTTCAAAGTCAGTTCTCTATCCACTATACCAAAGGTATCAAACATAGGCCCACTACCAGTGCAAAGGAGCCACCTTAAAAGGTAATTGGGAAATAATTAACAAAATAAACAAAACACAGAAGAGAATGGATAATGTTAATATGTGGTTTTCTAAGTCAATCTGTGAACCAGCGGGTATCCTTATGTATGGTTGATTAGCCCTCGTTTCTATAATGCCACAGCATTATATCATGCAACTGGTCTTTATTACATCGGTACTAAATGTGCTGAGACCCCACTGGACTATTGTAGCTACCTACAATTCTGTATATAATTCAAGTACAAGATATTTAAAACTTGTAAGTCCGTGCCTTTGACAATGAAAGAACTCACCTTTGGCACTGGAAAAAACTAGCACTTTCATTATATCCATCTCAAAAACTTAAATCCATGAGTAGAGTGGGGTAGGATGAGGGGCTTGGCTCTTACCAATTGAGTTTCCTCTACTCAGCATTTTTTTCTCAAAGTCCATAAGGAAATAAGTCGTAAACCCCAGATCCTGAGAGATTCCCTTTTCTCACTTTCTCATCATTCTGTTTTCACAACCCCATTTGTAATTGTGAAAAACTTAGACTCTAACATGCATTATGTTTCATTTCTTATTACTAATTTTTTTCATAAAAAAATCAGCAAATGACTCATCAAAATGTCATTTAAAAAAAAATCAGGCCTCCCACAGCACATGGGGCCAATAGCAACTCTCTCAGATAAAACAGTTGAGCTTTATTATAGCTGTTAGTCAAAGATCTTCATTTTTATCTTGGCACTAGGACAAAAATATGGAATACAATATCCAGATGGCAAGTAAACAACATTATTTCCATTCTCAAGTGGAAAAAAAAAGGCATGACTTAGTTTCTAACAAAACAAAGCAGGCACAGAAAAAGGACATATTTTATAAGACAACTTTGACTTCCACCTGTAACAGATGTATTACAATAAAAACAAAGTATAGGATTGTTATTTTACTTCACAGCCACTTCTGAATTCATTATTTCAAAATCTATTCTTTAGCCCTTCAAAAATACCACCCAATCTAAAATGAGCCTGATCCAATGACGTATTAGCCAAACACCGAATTTCCAAAAACTGATGAAGGAAAACCTTCATCAGTTTTCCAGAGGCAGAACAAAATGTCTTTCTCCTTCAGCTCATGCATAACAGTAACCAGCATTTACATAGGATTTCAGGGTTTGCAGAGAACTTTACATAAAGTCATCTCATTTCATCTTCACAACAACCCTAGAGGTAGGTGCTGCTATTATCCCTGTTTTACAGATGCAGAAACTGAGATATATGACTTACCCATCAGGTCCCATAGCTAGGAAGTATCTGAGGAAGAATTAGAACTCATTGTGTCTTCCTGATTCCAAGTTCATTACTCAAACTAATACTCTACCTAGCTCTTTCATGAATACGTCTTTCATGAATGGATCCGTAAGATCATAGATATAGAGCCATAAAAAATCATAGACATGATCTAATTTAGCCCACTCATCTTATAGTTGAAGAAAATGAGGCTCAGAGATAGTTTAAGTAACTTTCCTGAGGTCATAGAGAGTCAATATTTTGAACCCACGCAGGTCCTCTGGTTCCAAAACTAGTCCTCTCTCCACCATAACATTTTAAGTTCCTAAAACAGTCTCTAGAGACATGGCAGAGAGCAAGGTGGGCTGTATGCATGTTCAGCTATTTTCCCAAGTTCACATGTTTCTATATGTCATATTCCCTTTTTGAAAATCTCATTTTCATAGAAATGTGTCCAAGATGAAAGTGAGACAGATCTGGCAAGAACAATCCTTTCCACCAGGAAAATTTGAACAACCCAGTTTGAACAAGATTTTTTTTTAAAAGAGAGAGAGAGTTCTCAGTGTGGAGGGTATAATCATTCCTAACAATGATCAGAAATGGGATGAGGGTGGAAGGGAATGAATTACATTGTATTTAAGGGAAACTCCCAACCCATTTTAAGCTTGACGTCTTGGAATGGTCTACTAGAGTCTACAAAAATTAACGTATGTTTCTGAAGTCGTTGTAAAGCATTTTGCCTTCATTTTGCCTCATCTTCTTACTGTTTGAAAGCAACAAAAATAATTGGATTCTCTAGTTATATCTAAAATTAAATTAATGTAGCCCATAGAAGTAATACCACCAAGTTTTTCAGTCGTAAGTATAATATTGACCCCCTTAGAATTGTGTTTATAAACTTATGGACTTAATAAAATGTAAATATCCATCCTGATGCTCAAGTTAAATCTCACTCTTCCATTTGGGAGTTCTAACTCTAATTAGTAAATATTCTAATAAGTAAGAATTCTAATGAAAAGAAAAATGGTAATAGGAGGGGTGGGGGAGAAAAGCAGAATTTCTCACTTTTCCATGGGTCAGTATAACAAGTCACTTCCATTTATAAACTTCAAATATCCATGATTCCATGTAGGACATAGAGTCAAAGCAGGTAATACTAATAATGTTATCCAGCTGTTCTTTATAGATCAGTGCTTGTTCTCTGAAACCTAACAATTATACTCCTTTTCAGCACTGACCTACTTTATTCTATATTTGTCATTAATGATTAATTTTTTTGGTCTAGGGCTTTGCATACTAACTCATCCTGAACAGTATTTGATCTACATCATTCTAAGTTCAGCCTATATTCATTAAATACCTCCCAATTCCCACAGAAATGGTTATTTTTGCTTGAGTTTGGTCCTAGGAGATATCAGGTAATACATTTCAAGAGCACAATACACCTCCTCTGGAGCATCACTTCCTTACTTATCCCCTTGCTCTCTGACATTTTTAATCTCTCTGTCTCTCTATGGGGTCTCTTTCTTTTAGCTTCAAACATTCGCAAGTCAGTGGAACTGATTAGACACACAACATATCAAAGCAAATGAAGCCAGTAGCCAATATTTGATAAACACACAGGTGCGAGCCAGATGCAGGGTCAGGACTCACTGTTTGATTAGAAACAACAGCAATGAGAAGTTGTGGGGCAAATTGGACAGAAGTATAAGAAAATTAGATGTAGACTAACACCTCATACCATATACCTAGATAACATCCAAATGGATATGGGACCTATATATAAAGGTCAAATCATAAACAAGTTAGAAAAAGAAGGAAGAAATTACAGATCAGGTCTATGGATAGAGAAAATATCTACATTATCATTTAAAAACACACACACAACAACAACAACAGAAAGACCCCATCACACTTCTTCCCTTGAGCTTAATGCATCTGTATTCCACCTACTGTCTAACCTCTTTCTTCCTTTTGCTGTATTGCCAAATTCCCTGGCCCATGTTGCTGTTTCCATTCCCTTATTCACCTATGTATCCATGCAATCTGGTGTGATACTCGGCCAAAACTTCCCCCTCCAAGATGTCCTTTTGTCACTTCTTCTCAATCACTCTGTAGGATATGACAGTGATGACCTCCTCCTGTGACTTGAAACTCTCCCCTTTTGGCTTCTGTAACACAGAAATGTCCTTATTCTTTTCTTTCTTACATAGTCCTCTTCTGTTTCCTTTGCTGGTTTCTCTTCCTCCTGCCATATGCGGCTGTCCCTTAAGTCTTCCTCCATTAGTCAGGTCCAAGGTTTAAAGGAACAGAGACACAGACATACCCATTTTATGATAACTATTTTGTTGTTGGTTGTTCAGTCATGTCTCATTCTTTATGACTCTGTTGACCATAACACATCAATGTTATCCATGGGGTTTTCTTAGAAAATGATAACTTCAGTAGTTTGCCATTTCCTTCTCCAGTGGATTAAGGCAAGCAGAGGTTTGTTCAGGGTCACACAGTTAGTAAGTGTCTGAGGACAGATTTGAATTCAGGTCTTCCTCCGTACTGGCCCAGTGTTCTATCCACTGAGCCATCTACTGCCCCTATGCTAGCTATAAAATTTATTTAACATTTGTGTAGCACTTTAATGGTTCCGAAGAACTTGGTATCTATTTTCTCATTTAATCTAACAACCCTGTGAAATAAGTGCTCTTACCCCCACTTTACAGTTGAGAAAACTAAGGCTCAGGGAAATGAAATGATTTTGTGAGTTACACAGCAAAGTAAGTGTCTGAGTAAGGATTCAAACTCAAGTCAGGTCTTCTTGGCTTCAAATCCAACATTCTAACCATTATGGCATCTAGCTGCCTCAACAACATACAAAACACAAGGGCATAATCCTATGAATGATACAAAGAGAAATGTACATTCTTTGTTCCACTTCCTGGCCATCTGATGAGCCCTTGTTATTGTTTGGACAAAGAAATTAAGCTGAACACATAATTTCTTCCATAAAGTGCACTCAATAATAAACATCTAGCATATGGCCCGTAGATCTGAGGAGTAGACAAAGGGAGCTGGAGAGTCTTATAAATGCACCAAATTTGGGTAGATCAGCTAAACATAAAGGCCTGTAGGGCATACTTGTTGCCAGGAGCTGTCCTCACAGATCTGTCCCTCTAACTGCCTTTATATATCTTCCCTTCCTTTTGGGGGAAAAGGGAACTTGGTCTAACTAGTCTGCATCACTTCCAAATTCCTATATTCAGTCATCAGTGGTTCTCTCTTCATATTCCTTCCTTAATTAACTCATCCATTCTCAGAATTTTGACTATTATCATATAAATTATGTTTGGGATCTTCATCCCTATCTGTAACCTCTCACTTGTACCCCAGTCTCAACTTTCCAGTTACCTACAAGGTATCTCCACATAGCACTATATCCACTATCTCAATCTCATTATCAGAGCTGGACTCATCATCTTTCCTCCCAAACTGGATCCTCTTCCCAATCACCCTATTTCTGCAAGTGATGTCACCATATTTACAGAATCTCAGGCTAAAATCTTAGCGTCATCATTCACTCTTCCTACTCCTTTATCACCTACATCCAATCTGTCACCAAGTTGTAACAAATCTGTTACCTACCCACTTCCTTTGAAATATCTCTTAGATCTGTTCATTCCTCTGATAATAATGATAGTTAGCATTTATATGGTCATTTACAGCTTACAAAGCAGATTATCTCATTTGTTCTTCTCAACAACACCATGAGGTAGGTGCTATTGTTATCCCTTTGGAGGAGTGCTACCATTATCTTCTTATGAAGAAACTTGAGACAGCAGATGAAGCTGAGACAGGTTAAGTGACTTGCTCCAGATTCTACAGCTAATATCGAAGACAGAATTCTAACTCAGGTCTTCCTGTTTCCAAATGCAGCATTCTATATACCCGGCATCCCCTCCATTCCCCTTGCCACTGCTTTAGTGGAGGACCTTGTACATGCTTAAATTACAATCTCCAAGATGGTTTCCTTGTCTATTTCAGTCTTCATTCCAATATTATTTAAATGCCACTTTTACCTAGCTATTTCTCCAAAGAAAATGACTCCAAATTGTCTACTATATCAAGTTCAGGCTTCCCTGGTATTTCAAAAGCACTGTGCTGCTTCTGAAACTTTATTACTTTATCTACCACTACCCCAGCAACAGGATCCCTTCATTCTAATACCATGAGTATTCTTGGCCCTCCTTCTGTCTCCCTCTATATGTGTCTCTCTCTGTCTTTGTCTCTGTCTCTCTACACTACGCTACACACACACACACATTTATTTATATACAACTATTTATATCTACATGTTTATATCTTTATTTAGCTATGTGTACAGAGAAGAAGGGAGGAAAGGAGGAAGGAAGGAAGGAAGGAAGGAAGGAAGGAAGGAAGGAAGGAAGGAAGGAAGGAAGGAAAGAGGAAAAAAGGAAGTTCTGAGTTTCTGTGATTCTATATCCAATAGTTTGTCTGTTTGTTATAACAGGCCAATGTTCAACCTATAATGCTCAAATTGGTTTCAGCAACTGAAGGAGTTACTTGCTTGAGGGTTAATGGTGAACACTATTCAGGACAATTGAATAGGAAAACACCTGACCTAATTGAATATCTTAGCAGCAAATCTAATGTGTCACCCTAAGCTTATCCCTTTATAAAGTGAGCATTCAGTTTATCAACTGATTAATAAGTGTTTGTTTATTATCTACCATGTATCAAGCACTGGGTAAGGTGTGTTAGGGTTAGATACACAACGAGCTTTTCACCCTTAAAAAGATTATAACTGAAGAGAGGAAACAACACTAATTTATATCATGTGTGTGTGTGTGTGTGTGTGTGTGTGTGTGTGTGTGTGTATGTAACAATGAAGTGCCAAACTAACTCACTCTTTGACAGCAATCAAGAAAAGGGAGGGCACAGTGAGACTGGAATAGTCAAAGAAGGCTTCATGGAGGAAAAGGCACTTGATATGGGCCTTGAGACATCAGCAGGGGATAGAGGTCTAGAGTGGTACAAAGAATTAATTTTCTCTCCTTCCTTCTCTCCATTTCTTTCTTTCTTTCTTTCATTCTTTCTTTCCATATATATATATGTATATATATATATAGCTAGATAGATAGACATAGATAGTTATACATATATATGTATATATGTATATATATATATATATATGAGAGAGAGACAGAGAGAGATAATCTCTGTGTACAAATTCACCTGCTTAGCTTGCGTCTCCTGTTTAAAGCATGCCAATACAAAGCAAACAAATCCCTGCCCTGACTGTTCTTTCCTAACTTGTGCCAAGAGATGAAACTGTTACATATGAATTTTATGATACTACAATGGATATTGGGGAGGGGGGTATTTCTTTGTTTTACTTTTTTAAAAATCTCAGTCCAAAAGAAGGTAGTCTAGTGGTACCGGACATCAAACTGCATTATAAAGTGGTAATTATCAAAACAACCTGCGATTGACTAAGAAATAGAGTAGTAGATCAGTGGAATAAGTCAGGTACAAATTACATTATAGTAATCTAGTATATGATAAACCCAAAGATCCAAGCTTTTGGAACAAAAACTCATTATTTCACAAAAATTGCTGGGAAAGCTAGAAAAGAGTATGGCAAAAACTAGGT